>APFE031287863.1:1612-32249 GCA_000404065.3 Pinus taeda | reverse complement strand
TTCCAGGAGTTCCTTGATGATTTTTTCAATTTCATTCTTTTGGGTGAAATGATATCTATATGGGTGCACATTTGGTGGCTGTGCCCCTGGGAACAAAGTAATGCTATGATCATGTTCCCCTCTCGAGGGTGGAAGCTCATGAGGCTTGTCAAAGACCTGCAGATGGTTGTTTAAGACTTGTTGCATCTCAAGATGAATATGAGGAGAGGTGGGCTTGAAAGTATGGATGGCATTAAATTGGGCTATAGATCCATGTGGCCCTTTTCTAACAACTTTTCCATCCTATGCGAGCTGATGATAGAAGGAGCACCTGCCTGGAGTTCGCGGAGGGTATGCGTGTGGTCATTCTGCTTAAAGCTCATATATAACTCCTGTAAATCCATTGTGATTGGGGAGAATGTGCAGAGCCATTCAGCACCCAAGACAATGTCAACCCACCCATGTTGATGGCAAACATGTGGGTCTTTAGGTGATAATCCCCCATAGGAAGTTTGACATTTTCATAGCAGCCTTCACATTTCATTATCCCCCCATCAACAATCTAGACCTGGAAATTAGAGACTACTCTAACAAAACAATGCACTGCTTCGACAACTCTTTGATGGATAAAGTTATGCGTATTGCCACTATCAATCAAGGTTACTATAGGGCAATGTTTAATAAAACCTCTAATTTTGAGAGCTTAGGGAGAAGAAATTCCTGCAAAAGAATGGAGCGAGATAACTAGTTCTTTTGGTGTAGTGGGAGTTCATTGTCCAGCTGCTTGTCCTCATCTCACTCCTCTGGTCCCTAAAATGGTGGGGCTTTCTCAGATGAACTATGATCGGTAGCATCAATTTGAAAGAATTTGGGTTCCTTGCATTTATGCCCTGGGAAGTTTTTCTCATCACAGTAGTAACATAAACCTTTCTTTCTTCTTTCCACCATTTCTGTTGGTGACACTTTTTGAACCTTAAGTGTTTGGGTTGTGCTCAGAGCCTAGGTGGGGCATCCCTTGGCTATGAAATTTGGATGAGTTGATTGGGCCGCTAACGCACGTTCTACTTCAAAGCTGTCGTGCAAGCTGCCAACCATGTGACTCAGTGGTGCATCCAGACGTGGGCTTGTATGGCATCTTTGAGACCACTGATAAAACATTCCAAGTAGAATTCATCTACTAGACCTCCTGTGTAGAAGGCTAATGCTTCAAAGGCTTTAATATATTCTTGCACTATACCTGTCTACGGAGCTTAGTAAGATTACCCGAAAAGTTAGATTCATGGTCAAAGTGATCAGAAAGGGCTTTTGATAATATCTCCCAAGTCATTGGCCTTGCATAACAGCGTTGATGCCACTGCCACCATTGCCACCTTTCTTGGTCCAAGTACAAGCTTCCCACACTTAGCTTAGTCGCATCATCTTTGATGTGATTCAATGTGAAATATTTCTCCATTTGTGATAGCCATATGGCTGGATGAGAGCCATCAAATTTATACATGTATAGCTTGGGTGGTCGAGGTTGGCGCTGTTGGTGGTTTCCATAGAAGTGAAGAGAATGGATAGATTCTCCCTCAAGGTTTTCATTAAAAGCATATGCCTCCGATTATACCCCAACTTTCCCTTTGTGATTGTGTCATTTAAGGACTAGATCTGCTTCACTAATTCATCCAACTTCTGTTCAAGGGTGTCTATCTTCTCATTAGCCATAGTTAACACTCTGGTTTGTACCATGCATAGATCCGATGCACTTGTCATTACTATGAATTTTTTTTTTGGGACCACCCGAAATTTTGACACTGAAAAGTGAATGGTACCACCTTGCTCAGCCCGTTGACCTGATTCTTATGGGCTAAATCTCCTATAAGCATCCCGGGAGGGTCTAAGGGTCCTCGCTTAGGAATACTGCAGTAGCTGATTCCCAGAAAAGTTAATTCTTCCCAATGTCCTACGAGAATCACACCTAGGTATAGGAGACACAAGTCTCCCTACACAAATAGGCAGATCTGTCGACGAAACCCTCAAATGCATAGTATGAGTAGGAATGTGGCAATTATCGAACCCCTGTTGCTAGATTTGAATGGTGGATCTGATTGTTGTGGCTCTGAAAAAATCCAACCTGCTAGATTTAATCTAGCAAAGATGATGTGTGATCTAGAGAGAGACAAGGGAACTATGGTCTCAAGGAGTGCCAGGTGCTACAGATTGCAATATACATAAGGGTCCAACAGTAGTACTCGGCCTAATCTTTCAGGGCATTAACCAAGGAGGATCATCCGTACCCTTAGTCATACTACCCGACTACCCTATCATACATGCAAGTAATCTCCTCGAGTGTTGTTCTTGGTGTACTGTAGCAGCAAGACGGCCGACGATTTCTCTATGGCGAGGTTTTAGGTGAGCCTAGGGGGCTTCTGATATACCCAGAGAGTACTTAGAAGACAGTCTATGCATGGTTCTTTCTAATGCGCTACTACTCAAAGGAGTACCCATAGGGGTTACAAGGGAGTCAAACAAGCATGACCACCTCTTGTATTTCCTGTGTGCATGCCTCCCCAAATCCGCAGGTTTATGCACTCAACGATAGATCCCGTGGTTTAAAGACAGCGGAACACGTCTCTAGCCAAAAAACAATTCTGCTAAAAATGGAGATCCCACTGGCCCTGGAAAATGCTCTGATACCACTTGTTATGATCTTGACCTACAAGAAGCTACCATAATAAAAAATATGCGAAGAAATATACCGAGAACAAAGACCAATGAGAAATAATAGCATATATTTTATTATTTAGAAAGGAAATCAATGTTCACTTTCCTCTTCGAGGGGGCAACCTCTAATAGAGCTCGGCTTGATTACAAAATAAGACATGACACTCCTCAAGGGGAGTCTCCATCCTTTATATAGGATTCATAGATGCAATACCATGGGTTAGTACCATGGTTCTTATTAATACCATCTATCTAATACCATAGCCCATTTGCAACTAACTGTGGTCCCTTCTTTAAATGTGGATCAACCCCTTGCAATTATTAATATGGGCTTTATTGACTCTTTAACTAACTATAACTATGACTTGACCCTATTACATAAATAAGGGGGTTAGGGTTGGACCCTAACACCATTATACCTGAGAAGGTATTTCAAGCATCCAACTAAGAATGCATCAAGATTAGGAGGTAGGACTAAAGCTGCATACCTAGCTTGTACAACAGGTTGGAAAGCCATAGTGGGAGGTGGTGTATGACGTGTTTGTGTGGATGAAGAAGTTGAAGAAGATGAAGAAGTGGTTGAAAAAGGTGATTGAGGGGGTGAAGAACCAGTTGGAGGTGAAGAAGGGGGGATCTCCTGAATAATTTCAAAGGAGTCTTAAGAACTATCTTCTAGACCTGTGGATGAATACACTCCTTTGTTTCAAAGAGTGGATTCGAATACACAGAGAGGGTCTCTTCAGATTGTTCAGAAATAGAAGCTTCAGGTTGTCCTAAAGTGGGAGGAAATGAATAAGTGGTAGGCGATATGAAATCTGTTGGTTTGTATTCCGATAAATTAACACCCAAGTCAGACTCAGGTTTAGGTGATCCTGGTGGTAGTGAGGGTTCTAGATGAGATTCAAATGAATGAATGAGGAATGCTGATTTAAAATCAACTCCCTTGTCTAAGAGTTCAACAACCCTAGGCAATAGGTGGGAATAATATGGATTGGGTGGAATGTTACTATAAGGATTAAATGATGCTAAATCTTCAGACTGCAAAACTAAAGAGGTTGAAGAAGAGGGTTAATGTCCCCTTTTAGAACTGGCTTTTCTCAGAATTTTTTCAGGGTCTGACAGAGGATCAACTAAGTCAGCCTCTGAATGAGATCTGGTGTGCTTAAAAGGTTCTAGTTTGGGAGAGTGGAGTCGGCAGGTGAAGGATTTTAACCTTTCTAAAAATTTAATCACCTTAAAGGAATATAATACATATCGTTGCCCCAGGAAAACTTAATGAAATTTGAATCCCTAGCAACGGTGCTAGTTTGATGTTGTATCTCTGAGATAATAATGGTCAACTATGATGCCAGAGCATCTAAGATAATTGTTTTGGGTTTTTTTTTTTAATTTGGGGGACCAATGGATGAAACACATATAGAATTGATATGCCTAACCTCTTGAATAATATCAATATCTCAGCAGAGGGTTGCTATAAATATTTACACAGTGAAATAGCTTTTATGATGATGAGAAGATAAAGAAAAATAATATGATTACCACAGTTTTCATATTGAAAAGTTAAATAATCATAAGTATGAAAACCTTTAAACTATGTTTAAAGGTTTGAGAAAATACACACGGGCTTACAAAAGATATTGATGATTTATTAATTTTTGGGGAGTTACTTAAAAATATAGTCCATTAATTCATTCTCTTTATAGATTATCACTTCAGAAAGCTTGTAGGAATAGATTGAAATACAATTATTCCTACCCAGTTATCTTTGCAAGACACAAGTATATGAAGAAAAACATAATGAATAACATTGAAAAACTTACAGGAAATACAAATTGTAAAATAGAACTCAGAATGCTTTGCTTCGTATTAATGATCCAAAAAGATTATTTACATCAAATGTCTAGAAATGCTTCTTCAAGGGTGCAACCATTAATAACTCGTGAAGGAAGTTATTTATACAACAGTAGGATGAAAAATGTCCAGAACTTCTTTTACAAAAATTAATTATTTACAATTAAAAAAAACGACCTAATGATCTGGCACTACTTTGGTGCTGCGTTGTTTGATGACTATTACTGAAAAAGTTGAAAAATGGTTGAAGTTGGCTGACTGTTTCCTCAAAAACTAAATGTTTTTCAATTATTCTTAATCAAGTAAATCTGTTAATTCTTCCTAGCATTTCTTATCTGGGATAGAAATATTTGTTACCCTCATGTAGGTTTCATCAATCTCGGTGTATTTAGTACAAGTGGATTTTACCAAAAATATATGCTTGGTTTCATCCAGGATGAAGAAAGAACCCCTGAGTGTTTTTACTATCAGAGCTGGTGTTGCTGATTCTTTGATATTGGAAACTAAAGTTGCATGGGTGACCACCTCTATTAACTTCTTGACATAATCCTAAATTGGCATTAATTTATCATTAATAACCACCATATAAGGTAAACCCTTGCTCACCAAAGGTTTTATCTTGTTGAAAAATCTCTTAACTTTGTTGTTAACATTGCTGCACTTTTCTTGTAGCTAAAGGGTGAGATTTTTCATAGTGATAATCTTCTTTACCTCTAATATCATTGTAGTTTTGTCGGTTATTCTTAATTCCTCAAGCTCATAGTCATCCTTGGAATTTAGAAATTTGATTAGATCAGAGGCAGTCTTTGGCATATCCTCCAACTGCTTAGTTATGGTTTCCACTGCTTCTTGACCTTTTTCCAAGAGATCTTTCTGATTGAATATTATCTTAATGGAGGGGCAAATCTCCTTGATTTCTTTTGTGATTTATTCTGACATAATTTCTTTTGCTAAACCAAACTTGTTTCCTATGAAGGAATCTGTAGTTCTATCTGCAACATTTCCACTTGGCCTTTGAGTCTGTTTGTTTTAGTTGTATGTGAACTGTCTGATATAGACTTCATAAGCCATAATTATTTGAGTTCATCCTTTAGTTTATTGATTTATCCTATCTGGATAGACAGGTTCTAAACAAATTCAG
The DNA here is from genome assembly GCA_000404065.3 of Pinus taeda. Taxonomy (NCBI): domain Eukaryota; kingdom Viridiplantae; phylum Streptophyta; class Pinopsida; order Pinales; family Pinaceae; genus Pinus; species Pinus taeda. The sequence goes on along the minus strand of APFE031287863.1, from coordinate 26,572 downwards.
TAAGTTGTTCAACTCCTTCTACTATACTTGTTGCTGATGTAGTGGCTGAAGTAGAAACTCTAGTGATGGGAACTGCTGCAAGAGAGACTACATCCATTGAAGTTTGAATGTTCCTGATAGCTTCCTCCTTCTCCTTAACCAATTTCTCCATATTCTCCTCCATTTTTTTTATTTGAAAATTTTGTCCTATGATGAGGTTCATCATATTTGACTTTTGAGTCTTTGTCTCCTTGATTTATTTGGTCAATGGATACTCAGATGCTAGTAGTTTCAGCGGTTTCTTTAACGATGCAACCTCAGTGTTCTTTTTCTTGATGAGCTCCTCTGCAACATTTATGTTTAAGGGATCATATCCCATCCTTAGCACTAGGTTTTCTAAGGATTGAATCTTGATATCCTTTCCTAATGAGGAGACCTTATCCAACTTTAATTGTGACTGAATGTTGGCCAATGTAACCTGCATTTTTAACAAACTCAAAGTAGTGTTTGTCAAGGTTGAAGCAATCATCTATCCAGTTTGTTTGTGCATCTCAATTTGATCAATTGGATTCACATCCTTAACATTAAACTCAAAAGAAGTGTGTTTCTGGTATTGTGCTACAGTCCTGGGCTAAGGAACTTGGGCCTGCAAGAAAGCCATTTGCATCTTCCCCTCTCTTAGAGTCGAAGCCTGAAAGAAGCCTGGCTTGAGAGCTTGAAGAATGCTTCTAGAATTGGGTGTAAGTATTCAACTTCAATTCTTCATTCTTTCTTTTTATTTCACTAAAGACATGGAAGATGTATTCCTCTTTATTCTCTACAATGGCTCCAACAATTTGGACTATCTGTTGTTTATGAGAAGTGGTAGATTGAGTTGGAGATTTATAGATTGTTCACCAGACTATGAATCAATATTCATAGAGACCCTTTGTTTCTTTTTCCTGTGAAATACTTTGAGGCCTTGGATTGTTTCCTCCGTTGTAAGTGAATATTGTTCTTCCCTACCTCTCTTGGCAATTTTTTCTTGTGCAATCAGATTTTGCATATTTGATGTAGAGATTGCCTGCTCCTTAGCCTCTTGGAGGGTATTCTCTATCAATTCCAACTGATTCTTGAACTGTTCTATCTCAGGCCCAACTATATGATGATATGGTGTGAATTTATTTTCCACCCTGAGTTTGGAGATGACTCCCAATGGGTCATATGACCAAGAGAAGCTGAGAGAAAATTTCATTTATTTTAACAACTTATCAGCTTCCTCCCCTGCTGCCCTGGTATTACAAATGAGGGGACCAACTTGAGATTTAAGCTTAAATTGTGACTTCTTTTTGGCAGCTACAAAATGTACTTCATCTGCATTCAATCTTTGCCTCAAGTACTCTAGTGCAAAGATTCTAATATGGAAGTACTTTGGAAATTTGTAGGGTGGAAGCTCATAGCCAAAAACGTTGATTTCTATGTATTTTTGGTAGAAATACCAATCTCCTGTTGCAACTTGATCTATGAACTGAAGTTCTTTGACAATATCCTCATTGATCCTTGGTAATGGAGTGCTACTAATAAGACTGAGGGCTGGATGAATAAATAGTTCTATGAACAGCTTGTATGTGAATTGTTCTTTATCCTTCATCCCCATTGAAGTCCTGAAAATCACTGATTGTTGTTGTCCTTCTTCATCAAGTTTCTACAAAGGAAATGGGAATTTCCCCCCCTAAAAATATATAAAAAGATACACAAGTACTGAAGTATACATGAATACTTCTGCAGTGTTAAATTTGAAAAATTGCTCATGTATGGTTTCAACTATGAAATCACTGAAATCATAAATAATAGTAGGCTTAGAATCAAAAGAAAACATGGATAGGAAACCAAGGATGGCTTCATTGACAGACTGATCAGAGTGATAACCAAGCAAATTAGACAAGATACTAGTAGTATGCCTGGTTCTGTCAGGAAACATAGATGAATCATAAGGGGGGTCTCTCTTTGGTAGATGACTACCAATTGCTAAAAATAGTTCCAAGGTTTGGGATCCCTTGATAAAGTCCAGTTTGTTATAAGATTCTATCAAGTTTTCATGAGAAAAATGATGAGTTTGTATAGTGGCAAGGGCCTACAACATTTTCTCAATTGAATCAACGTTAATGGGATAGAGGATTTCTCCAGCGAGTGAGATAATTGCTCTCTGGCTAGGATCATAGGATTCATGGCATTTTCTCAAAAACTCTGGAGCTTTGTGTATTTGTGGAAAGGTATAGTGGGGTAATTGGGATTCCTAGAGCCCAATTTCATCACTCTGGTCAATTATCTGCTCTTCCCACCAGCAATAAATTTCAAATAAATCAAATTGAGAATATGTCTTAATGATTTTGCAATTCCATTCAACTAATGGAGTAGGGTGGAAATCAACATGTGGGTGAATTAGAGTATTTGAAACTTCTGCAATTGTTTTTCCCTTGGAAGGCATTTTTTCAAATGAAACTACAGACCGTAAATGACAAAATGGTAAAAGGAGTTACTAGAGTGAAGACATGCAACTGAAAACTAGACCTAGACGATGTGCTTGCGAACAAGACAAGTGGCTAAGACATATGAGCAGGTGGGCTTGAAGAATAATCTTGGTTGCAGAAGTTAACTATGTAACCTTTGAAATCCATGACACAATGTTTATAAAGAGAAAAATGTAGTGGGAGGGTGGCACCGAACATTTGAAAATTCATTAATTATCCAGCGGGTTAATTAATTGAAATTTGGTTATAAATTCACGGGAGCGGAAATGAATGGGCAACGGATAGGTGAGAGATGATTCGATGCGAGACATGAACTGAAATGTGACGTGGAGGTGACGTGGGGTGGTAGTAAACGACTATGAAGGATACCGCATTTGGGGTAAGACGGAGTGGTTTGTGGTTTTTGGATTTCTAATCCGGAAAGACTAAAAGGTATTTGTTGTGGTTTATGTAGGCGGTATTAAAACTACCTATTTCGCCCTACCCCCCACCCCCTCCCCCCATCGATAAACCTCGGACAATGAATGAGAGATGAAAGGAAGTGTGGGCCTTATGATTATGGAGGAGTGTTCAAGATGAGAGGTCAGGTGGATGGAGTTTAACGTGTGAGTGAGGAATGAATGGTGGTGTCGCGATATGATAGGCAGACATAGCGGCTATTGATCCAGGAGATTTAATGAATGGAGTGATAGCATATGAATGAAATAACATAAGGTCAAAACTTTGGTTATTCGAACTCCCGTCATCAATATGTTTCCTAATGTTTTGATCTTTAGGAAATAACCATTTCAACATCTCAAACTTTCACATTTCTACCTACCCTTCTATTCCTAACATTTTTACTTATCCTTTTAGAGTGCATTTAAACTAGCACTCAATTTTTATTTTTATGACACAATCTATCTCTATACCTTATTCCCTCCATTGGCTCAATTAACTGTTGAGCCCATTTTATTTCTACCTTGAGATTAATTTAAAACGAATCCAAATTATTGATGCAATTGAATAAATTGAATAAAATAACCTAGTGTGGCATCTAACAAATTGCACACAACTATTATTTTTCAAACTAAATTTAGAACAAAGTAGTGGCATTTAGATTTGAAACACATTAAGAGTTTGATTTCTTTTTTCTTTCTTATCTAATCTAACATTTTATTTTTCCTTCATTTTTAGGGCATCTACCCTAACATTATTATTTGATAATGGACATATTTATCAAAATATTTTCGTAACATTTTTTATTCAATATTATTTTTGTCCACATCCTATCTTAACATTATCTATATATATATATATATATATCTATATATTATATCTTAATTTATTCTAACTTATCAAAACCAAAAAATGCTACAATATTTCTCATATACAATAGGATTATAAAAGATAAATTCTTCAAACATCCTGTAAGGAGAAATAAAGATACCCCTACCATCAATTTTATTGGTCAATTGTCTGATTTGATGTCGGGGAGAGTGATTTTCCAAAAGTATCTAGATCCTGGAAGTCCTATGGTAGATGTACACATTAATGGCATCATTTTCCCTCACACCTTGATTGATCTTGGGGCTACCATCAATTCATGGTTAAGGAAACATGCTCAAACTAAACCTCCAATGATCTTTGAGAAAGACCACAACAATGTTCCCATGATCTATTGATTCCAAGGAGTATTCTACTGACTCCCTAGTTCCCCATCCCAAGACCATATTCATTCATACCCTCTCATCCTTGGAAGACCATGGCTAGCCACTGTTGATCCTTACATAAGTCTTAGAGCTAGGAAAATGACCATCAAGAATAGTCATTTGTCCAAACAATTGGTATTCTACCATCCTGCTCAAACATCACCTGAGAATGACTTTCCCCTATGGTTTGAAGATGAGGAGAAACATGAAGTGTATCATACCACATCCTATCAAATATGTATCTTAGATGTTGTCATAGGAGGGGGGAAGACATGTGAAGATGACCTCATTGACCAAATCCTCTAGAACCAACCCCCAAAAACCATACCCCATGATGAGCTTGTGAAGGAATTTGAGGGTAATCCTTGGACTGAGTTATGCCTAGTGGACCCAAGTCAACCTAAAGCTTTTAAGATCAAACCCTCTCTCTTAGCCAACCAAGAAGAGAAGTTGTGTAACATGCTGAGAGAACACTTAGATGCCTTTCCTTGGAGCTATAAGGAAATCAAGGGAGTGCATCCTTCAGTGTGTACTCACTACATCTACATGAAGGATGGATGAAAACCAATGTGCCAACCTCAGAGGAAAATGAACCCATCCCTCAAAGATATAATAAAGGAAGAGTTGCACAAATTTTTTGATGCAGGGTTAATTTACCCCATCTCAGATAGTCAGTGGGTGTCCCATTTAGTTTTGGTCCCAAAGAAGAATGGAAACTGGGGGATCTATGTGGATTATAAAGAGCTGAACAAAGGCACTAAAAAATACCATTTCCCTTTACTTTTCATTCATCAAGTCTTAGATGGTCTTGCAGGGAAGAACTTATTCTCTTTTCTGGATGAATTCAGTGGTTATAATTCTGGATGACCTCATCATGAAGGATCTAGAAGTCCAGAATAAAATTATAGATCAAGTATATTGGGTTGATCTTCTATTTAGAGTTACAGAAAAAGTTAAATACTTATGTTGGCAGAAGAAAGCACATGACATCACACCTAGCTCAGATGTCTGCAAAAGAATGCTACCATGGACACCATTTAGCAAGAAAAAGAAAACAAAAAGGTATGGTAGATTCAAGCCCAAGAGAGTCTCTAACCCGAAAAAGCCGTTTCGTAAATTTAAGTTTTTGAAGAAAAGATCAAGGCCCAGAAACAACAATTTTTGTTTCATTTGTAAAAAAGAAGGTCATTTTGCACGAAAGTGCCCACAGAATTGATCTAGTAAACTCAAAGCATGTATAGACATAGAAGAGTTTCAAGATGATTGGTCAATTGTAGATTCAGAGGATGATATTTTAGATGTATATATTTTAACTGAAATATCGGATGTAGAAGACGAAGAAAATGTTCAAAAAATGAATATTTGTCCATCATGTTCTGATGATGATTTTTCAGAGGAACGCCACTACAGTGAAGAAGAGAGTGACACTGACACTGAGGTCACCATTGAAACAATAGATGACTCAGATGATGAATCTGCAAGTGCAGTATCATTATCAGTAAAACAAGGTAAGCAACCTGTGTTACCTTTGCCAGAAATAATTGCTTTTTGTCCATTCCAGAAGAGAACAACAGCTTCTACCAGTTTACCAAACCCAGAGATTTTTAAGACACAAGAACATGCTTTGTTAAAAAATATAGTCAAGACAAATAGCCTTATTTACATCCCTATACAAGTCCAGGAAAAAATGAGTGGGTGTCAGTTGACGCATTCATTGATACCAGCGAATCTAATAATTTGGCTCGACCATATTTATTTAAATCTCTGTGGAAACCACTGCAAAATATTTTGGTTTTAGAAACCATTGGAGGATCAGTGAGTTTAACTTCCTATGTAGACAATATTTCTTTGAAAGTTGGGGGGAGTATTATCAAGGTCTCTGCAATAAAACACTTTGATCCCTCAGCTAGGTTAATGTTGGGTATGCCATTTTTAAATTCTGTGCTTCCAGTAACAATCAGCAAGGTTAAGCTGATTATCAATTTGAAGAAGAAAGCTATTTCTGTTCCTAGACTGTTTATTGCGAATTCAGAAGCAAGATATGAAAATAGCCAGAAAAGAGTAGGAGCCAGAAAGCCATCAAAAGATTCTGATGACTGGCAGGAAGTCTTGCAGATCTATGAAACAATAGTAGAATCCAAAACAAAACAATTGGCATGTGTAGATCCCAACTGGTCTACAAAACAAGATGATATCCAAAAAAGACTTCTAAAGAGTTGCTCGGAGAACCCACAACAGTTTTGGGAAATAGAAAGTCTGATGCAGGAAATCATAACCTTGCACGACAATGGAGTCAAAGGAAAATTAATTCCTTGTACTCCCTCAGATGAGCAAGAAATAAAAAGACAAATTAAAGAGCTACTGGAGATGCAGCTCATAGAGCCTAGTGAGTCCCATTACTCTTTCTCAGCGTTCCTGGTAAGAAATCATTCAAAGATAGTTAGGGTGAACCCAGAATGGTGATAAACTATAAACCCCTCAATGCCATCACACAAAGCTTTAACTATCCATTGCCAAGGCCAAAAACTATCATGCAAAAAATACAGCATAGCAAGGTATTCAGTAAATTTGATATGAAGTCTGGGTATTATCAGATCCAAATACAGTCAGAGGACCGGCACAAAACTGCTTTTATATGCCCAGCCAAATTTTACTAGTGGAAGGTTGTCCCCTTCGGTTTGAAAAACGCCCCTGCATTCTTCCAGAGAAGAATGGGTTTTATTTTTTATAAGTATGATTTTATTGTCACATATATTGATGACATCCTTATCCATAGTCCAGATATGAAAACTCATCTAGAGCATTTAGAAATATTTTTAAAAGAGGTCCAGCAGCATGGTATAGTTCTGTCAGAAAGAAAGATGTCTTTATTCTAGAGATTTAAATAGACTACAAAAGACTGATCGCAAAGGACTGATCACAAGCAAACATAGAGAGAAAGCCTTTGTATTAGAACTTACTTTTAATTAAAGTTGAAAACCATCAACCAACAAATCTATGGCAGATTACTCTTCCTCAACCGAGCATACGTGCACAACTATGACCTCTCTCCTCAGGTCTTCAAACGCCTTCGCCTTACAGCTAAAAGTTCTTTTGGATTACAAGAACTGTCCTCAGACAGGCGGCCCAGTAGGCTTCAATATTAATCAAAAAGTAGAAATACACAAATCTTATTACAATACGAGATCTCAGAGCTCTCTATCTAAAAACAATGCCTTGAACTCCTGTTGATCTCTCATTTTATAGACTTTCTAGCGAATCTAAACTTAGCTAAGACATGACACAAAAGTAGAAATAATTGAGGGTCTTGTCGATATCTCTTTCACCGACGGTGTCTACTCAACTTTTTCCAGTACAATGATTTTAGCTACAACATGTGACCACATTATCACATTGCTAGCTAAAGATTCTACCAGGGTCCCATCGGACTCCTATCGGAATCATAGTCATTATCCTGATCAAAAGAATCATGTGCTGGCTTGTACTCATCGAGTATCTTCTCGTAGTGATGTTCCATCAGCCTGCTGTATTCTTCGTTGATATCCGCTGTTGGGTCCTGAGCATCTGTCCATTCATCCTATAAAATAGATGTTGTTTCTTTCCCTTTTTCATCTCCATCTAACATTATCATCTTTCAAGATGCTGCTTTTGAAGATTCTCCTTTTTCCGTATTTGTCTTTATCTTGTGGAGGCCCGGTCGCTGAGGTGTGTACATGGCTTCTTGTTTCTCCCACTTGTTAAGAAAAGGTAAAGCACTGATCTCGATGTCTAGAAAAGAATCTTTAAATGCATTTCTTACTATGGGTGATCTTTGTACTTCCAAATCGATGCCATTTAGGAGTTCCCATTTAAAAATTTAAAACATATTAGTTGAACTTTCGATTGCATATGAAACCCATTGTCTGCAATTATTACTCATAAAATCTTTGTGTTTCCAGCCTAATTCGAAAATCATTGATGTGCAGATTCTTTTTGAAATCATCAAACTTATTATATGGATGACATTGTTATTCCAATTAGGTGAAATAACAGTGATAGTTACCAAAGCCTTTTGATTAACCACAAATTTTAGTACTTTGGGTTCTCCTTGTAAATCATCCATTTTTTGAAGAATCTGTAGTTTTTCTGCCAGCTTTAAATTCCCAAATTCATGGAACCAACCAGCATGCTGGTTAATCATTTCTTCATTGTTGCTTGCTTCAATTTCTCTGATCCTTTCATGGCTGAAAACCTGTGCAAACGGATTGGGATCAATACTTTCTCTTAATCTGAGGCTGTGAAAATCCTAAGGGGATGAGAAAGTTCTAAGATATTGCATCGTCCGTTGAATGCATTGAGATATCCTGGTAGTTTGCTTTTTTCTACAGAAGCCCTCTTTTATCTCCCAGTCAACAAATCCTTCAAATATCTCATATTGAGGAAAAGTATCATTTGCTGCATAATTCTCATCAAACCTTTGTAAGAAAGAGGCTTCCAATTCTTCAAAAAAGTCGGGAATTCTTAAAGATAAAATAAATTTTCCTAATTCAGGCTTTAAGGGAATCTCTTCAAGATCTAATAGCTTTGCTCCTGTGAAAATACTGAGAGCAAAATCCACCCCTCCAATAAGTTGATAAAAATTCAAAACTTTGAGGGTCCAGATCATTTTGACAGTGTATTCGCTAGACCATAGATCAGTTAAACTTCTAAAAAGGATTTTCACCTTCATATTAGGCAAAGGATATATCTTTACCAGTGTATCATCTAGGCCCATCAAAGTACCTATATTCTTGGATTGCCATGCTTTGCATTTTCGTATCCAAGTATTTATCCTTAGTCTCATTCCTACAACCCTTTTGATTTCTGCTGCAAGGTGGCTTTCATGTGCTTCAAATATCTTGAATCTATCAACAAAAGTAGAAAAAATATCGTCTTACGGACCTTTACTTGGAATGGTAAAGCACGAACTTGTACAAGTCAAGAAAGCTTTATTCATATCCCTGGTTAATGAATCTGTCAAAAAATTTAAATTACCTGGGATCCACTCGACTTCAAAATCGAACTGTTGGAACCAAATCTGCCAAGCCAAAATTCTTCCTTTTGCAATTTGTCTTGAGATTTTGGCAGATAGAAAATATTGAAAATTCTTAGAGTTTGTGCGTATTAATAATTTTACAGGAGTCAGATATAATTCAAATCTTTGTATCCCATTAAATATAGCCAATGTTTCCTTTTCTGCTATGAAATAATTCTTTTGACTAGGTGTAAATTCTCCTGAAGCATAAGCACAGATTTTTTCTTTGAATTTTCCTTCATCTGTTTCTCTTCGTTCTAGAAGAACAGCTGCCCAAAAATCTAGAGAGGCATCAGTTTAAAGGATAAGCAAACCATCACCTGGTGGCTGAAGCTTTGGTAGGTGCTAACATTCTGCTTTCAATTGTTGCACTGCTGTTGTTGCTTCCTGTGACCATCCCTGCTTGAGATGTTTCCTGATTGGCACTGTTTTCTCTGTCAGATTTGGAATATATTTGTGAAGATAATTCAAAACTACTAAGAACCTTTGAATTGTCTTGGTATCCTTCAGTTCATATGGAAATTGTGTCAATTCGGTTAATACATGTGGTTGCATTTGAATTGCACCATTGACTACATTAATTCCCAGAAAATCAATGTTGTCTTGGAATAAAGACATCTTTCTTTCTGACAGGACTATACCATGCTGTTGGACCTCTTTTAAAAATATTTCTAAATTCTCTAGATGAGTTTCCATATCTGGATTATGGATAAGGATGTCATCAATATATGTGACAATAAAATCCTACTTATTAAAAATAAAATCCATTCTTCTCTGGAAGAATGCAGGGGCGTTTTCAAACCGAAGGGGACAACCTTCAATTGGTAAAATCCGGCTAGGCATATAAAAGCAGTTTTGTGTCGGTCCTCTCGTTGTATTTGGATTTGATAATACCCAGACTTCATATCAAATTTACTGAATACCTTGCTATGCTATATTTTTTGCATGATAGTTTCTGGCCTTGGCAATGGATAGTTAAAGCTTTGAGTGATGGCATTGAGGGGTTTATAGCTTATCACCATTCTGGGTTTACCCCTAACTATCTCTTAATGATTTCTTACCAGAAACGCTGAGCAAGAGTAATGGGACTCACTAGACTTTATGAGCTGCATCTGCAGTAGCTCTTTAATCTGTCTTTTTATTTCTTGCTCATCTGAGGGAGTACAAGGAATTAATTTTCCTTTGACTCCATTGTCGTGCAAGGTTATGATTTCCTGCATCGGACTTCTTGTTTCCCAAAACTGTTGTGGGTTCTTCGAGCAACTCTTTAGAAGTCTTTTTTGGTTATCATCTTGTTCTGTAGACCAGTTGGGATCCACGCATGCCAATTCTTTTGTTTTGGATTATACTCTTACTTCATAGATCTACAGGACTTCCTGCCAGTCATCAGAATCTCTTAATGGCTTTCTGGCTCCTACTCTTTTCTGGATATTTTCATATCTTGCTTCTGAATTTGTAATAAATAGTCTAGGAACAGAAATAGCTTTCTTCTTCAAATTAATAATTTGCTTATCCTGGCTGATTGTTACTGGAAGCGCAGAATTTAAAAATGGCACACCCAACATTAAACTGGCTGAGGGATAAAAGTGTTGTATTGCAAAGATCTTGATAATACTCCCCCCAACTTTCAAAGAAATATTGTCTACATAGTGAGTTAAACTCACTGATCCTCCAATGGTTTGCGAAACTAAAATATTTTGCAATGGTTTCCACAGAGATTTAAATAAAGATGGTCAAGCCAAATTATTAGATCCACCGGTATCAATGAATGTGTCAACTGACACCCACTCATTTTTTACCTGGACTTGTATAGGGATGTAAATAAGGCTATTTGTCTTGACTATCTTTTTTAACAAAGCATGTTCTTCTGTCTTCGAAATCCCTGGGTTTGGTAAACTGGTAGAAGTTGTTGTTCTCTTCTGGAATGGACAAAAAGCATTTATTTCTGGCAAAGGTAACACAGGTTTCTTACCTTGTTTTACTGATAATGATATTGCACTTGCAGATACATCATCTAAGTCATCTGTTGTTTCACTAGTGACCTCAATGTCAGTGTCACTGTCTTCTTCACTGTAGTGGCCTTCCTCTAAAAAATAATCATCAGAATATGATGGAAAAATATTCATTTTTTGAACATTTTCTTCGTCTTCTACATCTGATATTTCAGTTAAAATATATACATCTGAAATATCATCCTTTGAATCTACAATTGACCAATCATCTTGAAACTCTTCTATGTCTATACATGCTTTGAGTTTACTAGATCAATTCTATGGGCACTTTCATGCAAAATGGCCCTCTTTTTTACAAATGAAACAACAATTGTTGTTTCTGGGCCTTGATCTTTTCTTCAAAAACTTAAATTTACGAAATGACTTTTTTGGGTTAGAGACTCTCTTGGGCTTGAATCTACCATACCTTTTTGTTTTCTTTTTCTTGCTAAATGGTGTCCATGGTAGCACTCTTTTGCAGACATCTGAGCTAGGTGTGATGTCATGTGCTTTCTTCTGACAACATAAGTATTTAACTTTTTCTATAACTCTAAACAGAAGATCAACCCAATATAATTGATTTAGAATTTTATTCTGGACTTCTAGATCCTTCATGATGAGGTCTCCTAAGTTGCCTGGTAATTTTGACAAAAATGAAATTTTCTAAGCCACGTCATTTGAGAGGTTAGCTTTAAAGGCTTTAGCCATGAATTCTTTACTGAGTTGATCAAGATATTTTACATCCTTCAATTCCATTCTATTTAGATTTGTTATCAGTTGCTTTCTCTCATCAAAGGGCTCTAGCATGAACTGTGTTTTTAATAACAATTGCAATGTGGACAGTCCGACTTCCATGACAGCTCTTATTTCAGCTTCGGATGGTCCTATCCACCAATCATAGACTATTACAGCCATGCATTTTTCTGCTAAGACCATGATGGATATGTTATCTAATCTTGTAGTGACCTTCACCTGGTAGAGGGCTCCTATCCAGATCCAGATCGATTCTCCAGGGTTTGAAGAATTATCTAGATCTAATATGTAGGCACTTGAATTAGCAGCATACAAGTCTTCTTCAACACGAGGGTATTTACTGACTTCTTTCAAAATATGTGCCTTATTTTGATTATGTATAGATGGCAAAATAAAAGAAGGGAACTTAGAGGTAGCTTGCTCAAGGGTCATGACTTCTTTCTATGACACAAAAGGTTTATCAGTTTTATATGTCTCTCTTTCACTGGTTAATTTTCCAGTGTCTTTAGAAGTACCCTCTCCTGAACTAATTGTAGTTTCTGCTTCTTTGGACTCTGATTCTTCCTCTAGATCCCAAAAATTGGTGTACTCATATCCCTATGAAACTTAGGAATTTCCTTGGCCTTCTTCTTTTGTCTCCTCCTTCTTCTTTCTTCCTTTTCTAGCTTTTCTGACTGCTGCTCGTCATAGAGCAGTTGGAGATTAGCATTTATCATATCATCTTGTTTACCTAGATCATCTAGAACATCTTCTGCGTGAGCACACCAAGTAGTTAGATAGTTTCCTATCTGGTAAACTTGGTCCATGTCATTCAGATACTAAGATTTTTGTTCTAGTAATGGGGCACAGTCAACTCTAGTAGGTGGCTATCTGGTGTTAGATGAAGAAGTACTAAATTTTGTTTTAGGTGGCCATTTTCCTCCCTTTACAAATATTCTATTTGCATACTGTAATTCTTCTACAGGCAATGTGGTAAAAACATATGTTCTAAAAAAATTATTTACAGGAAAGAATGGTTTCTCTTCTGGTATATACAACTGGTTTGTAGACAGCGGCGCACTAGTGGAAGAGCTAGCTTCTTCTAGTATGGGCATATGACGATAAAAAGATATTCTTCCAGTAGGAGAGGGTTGCTCACTTTCTAAGATTGCTGGTAACACATGTTTTTCTGGCATGACTATTGGTTGTGGTATTTTGGGTCTGTTAGGAATGATTCTCACACAACCATCTGACACAGACATTCTTTTTAGCAGATTACATGAGTTATTTGTGGTTGCCAGGGATTTATACTGGATGTACAGTCATTTGGAAAAGCTTCTTTATTGTAATGAACACATTCCACCTGTGCATTGTTGATGCCTACAGCAACACAATCTCTCAATACTGGCTGTCTCAACTTGGGATGTACAGTGTTTGTTAACTAAAAAGAGGTATGGACTATTACGGATCAATACTCACTGTCGTCCACCATTTTGAGACCTTGTACTCCTATCAGGGCTTTCCAACTGTCTTAAGATGAATATCAGACAAACTAATAGCATAATCTGGATAGATAGTGCCATGTTGACATCCTGAGGATAAGTTTCCAAGTATGGTTCCTATTCGGGCATGTTCGTATATATTGTGCCTAGTATCGAAAAGTTCGGCTATACAGGGAGTGTTAAGGTCGTGATGGAACAATGGGGCTAATCCAATTCTAATCCCCCCAAAATGCAAATAGTATAATTTCTTTTCAGCAACATATCTTTTAAACTTTCAAATTTCATCTTCAGAAAGAAAAATTTAATCCTACAATACCAGAGATTTAAACAGACTGCAAAATACTGATCGCAAGAAAACATAGAGAGAAAGCCTTGGTATTAGAACTTACTTTTAATTAAAGTCGAAAAACCATCAACCAGCAAATCTAGGGCAGATTACTCTTCCTCAACCGAGCATGCGTGCGCAACTATGACCTCTCTCCTCAGGTCTTCAAACGACTTCGCCTTACAGTTCAAGTTCTTTCGGATTACAAGAACTGTCCTCAGACAGGCGGCCCAGTAGGCTTCGATATTAATCAAAAAGCAGAAATACACAAAGCTTATTACAATATGAGATCTCAGAGGTCTCTGTCCAAAAACGATGCCTTGAACTCCTGCTGATCTCTCATTTTATAGACTTTCTAGTGAATCTAAACTTAGCTAAGACATGACACAAAAGTAGAAATAATTGAGGGTCATGTCGGTATCTCTTTCACCGACTGTGTCTACTCAACTTTTTCTAGTACAATGATTTTAGCTACAACATGTGACCACATTATCAGATTGCTAGCTAAAGATTCTACCAGGGTCCCATCAGACTCCTATCGGAATCATAGTCATTATCCTGATCAGAAGCATCATGTGTTGGCTCATTCTCATCGAGTATCTTCTAGTAGTGGCGTTCCATCAGCCTGTTGTATTGTTTGTCGATATCTGCTATTGGGTCCTGAGCATCTGTACATTCATCCTGTAAAATAGATGTTGTTGCTTTCCCTTTGTCGTCTCCATCTAACATTATCGTCTTTCGAGATGCTGCTTTTCAAGATTCTCTTTTTTTCTGTATTTGTCTTTATCGTGTGGAGTCCCGGTTGCTGAGGTGTGTACATGGCTTCTTGTTTCTCCCACTTGTTAAGAAAAGGTAATGCGCTGATCTTGATGTCTAGAAAAGAATATTTAAAAACATTTCTTACTGTGGATGATCTTTGTACTGCCAATTCGATGCCATTTAGGAGTTCCCATTTAAAAATTTGAAACATATTAGTTTAACTTTCGATTGCATATGAAACCCATTGTCTGCAATTATTACTCATAAAATCTTTGTGTTGCTAGCCTAATTCGAAAATCATTGATGTGCGGATTCTTTTTGAAATCATCAAACTTATTACATGGATGACATTGTTATTCCAATTAGGTGAAATAACAGTGATAGTTACCAAAGCCTTTTTACTAACCACAAATTTTAGTACTTTGGGTTCTCCTTGTAAATCATTCATTTTTTGAAGAATCTATAATTTTTCTGCCAGCTTTAAATTCCCAAATTCATGGAACCAACCAGCATGCTGCTTAATAATTTATTCATTGTTGCTTGCTTCGATTTCTTCGATCCTTTCATAGCTGAAAATCTGTGCAAACGGATTGGGATCAATACTTTCTCTTAATCTGAGGCTTTGAAAATCCCAAGGGGATGAGAAAGTTCTAAGATATTGCATCGTCCATTGAATGCATTGAGATATCCTGGTAGTTGGCCTTTTTCTGCAGAAGCCCTCTTTTACCTCCCAGTCAGCAAATCCTTCAAATATCTCATATTGAGGAAAAGTATCATTTGTTGCATAATTCTCATCAAACCATTGTAAGAAAGAGGCTTCCAATTCTTCAAAAATGCCGGGAATTCTTAAAGATAAAATAAATTTTCCTAATTCAAGATTTATAGGAATCTCTTCAAGATCTAAGAGCTTTGCTCCTGTGAAAATACTGAGAGCAAAATCCACCCCTCCAATAAGTTGATAAACATTCAAAACTTTGAGGGTCCAAATAATTTTGACAGTGTATTCGCTAGACCATTGATTAGTTAAACTTCTAAAAAGGATTTTCACCTTCATATTAGGCAAAGGATATATCTTTACCAGTGTATCATCTAGGCCCAGAGAAGTACCTATATTCTTGGATTGCCATGCTTGGCATTTTCGTATCCAAGTATTTCTCCTCAGTCTCATTCCTACAATGCTTTTGATTTCTGCTGCAAGGTGGCTTTCATGTGCTTCAAATATCCTTAATCTATCAAGAAAAGTGGAAAAACTATCGTCCTGCAGACCTTTACCTGGAATGGTAAAGCACGAACTTGTACAAGACAAGAAAGCTTTATTCATATCCCTGGTTAATGAATCTGTCAAAAAATTTGAATTACCTAGGATCCACTCGACTTCAAAATCGAACTGTTGGAACCAAATCTGCCAAGCCAAAATTCTTCCTTTTGCAATTTGTCTTGATATTTTGGGAGATAGAATATACTGAAAATTCTTAAAGCCTGTGCATATTAAGAATTTTACAGGAGTCAAATATAATTCAAATCTTTGTATCCCATTAAATATAGCCAATGTTTCCTTCTCTGCTATGAAGTAATTCTTTTGGCTAGGTGTAAATTCTCTTGAAGCATAAGCACAGAGTTTTTCTTTCAATTTTCCTTCATCTATTTCTCTTCGTTCTAGAAGAACAACTGCCCAAAAATCTAGAGAAGCGTCAGTTTGAAGGATAAGAAACCATCACCTGGTATCTGAAGCTTTGGTAGGTGCTGACATTCTGCTTTTAATTGTTGCACTGCTGCTGTTGCTTCCTGTGACCATCCCTACTTGAGATGTTTCCTGATTGGCACTGTTTTCTCTGTCAGATTTGGAATATATTTGTGAAGATAATTCAAAACTCCTAAGAACCTTTGAGTTGTCTTGGTATCCTTCAGTTCATCTGGAAATTGTGTTAATTTGGTTAATACATGTGGTTGCATTTGAATTGCACCGTTGACCACATTAATTCCCAGAAAATCTATGCTGTCTTGGAATAAAGACATCTTTCTTTCTGACAAGACTATACCATGCTGTTGGACCTCTTTTAAAAGTATTTCTAAATGCTCTAGATGAGTTTTCATATCTAGACTATGGATAAGGATGTCATCAATATATGTGACAATAAAATCATACTTATTAAAAATAAAATCCATTCTTCTCTGGAGGAATGCAGGGGCGTTTTTCAAACCAAAGGGGACAAACTTCCATTGGTAAAATCCGGCTAGGCATATAAAAGCATTTTTGTGCCGGTCCTCTGGCTGTATTTGAATCTGATAATACCCAGACTTCATATAAAATTTATTGAATACCTTGCTATGTTGTATTTTTTGCATGATAGTTTCTGGCCTTGGTAATGGATAGTTAAAGCTTTGAGTGATGGCATTGAGGGGTTTATAGTTTATCACCTTTCTGGGTCTACCCCTAACTATCTCTGAATGATTTCTTACCAGAAACACTGAACAAGAGTAATGGGTCTCACTAGGCTCTATGAGCTGCATCTGCAGTAGCTCTTTAATCTGTCTTTTTATTTCTTGCTCATCTGAGGGAGTACAAGGAATTAATTTTCCTTTGACTCTGTTGTCGTGCAAGGTTATGATTTCCTGCATCGGACTTTCTATTTCCAAAAACTGTTGTGGGTTCTCTGAGCAACTCTTTAGAAGTCGTTTTTGGATATCATCTTGTTCTGTAGACCAGTTGGGATCTACGCATGCCAATTGTTTGGTTTTGGATTCTGCTCTTGCTTCATAGATCTGTAGGAATTCCTGCCAGTCATCAGAATCTCTTAATGGCTTTCTGGATCCTACTCTTTTTTCTAGATATTTTCATATCTTGCTTCTGAATTTGCAATAAACAGTCTAGGAACAGAAATAGCTTTCTTCTTCAAATTAATAATCAGCTTATCCCGGCTGATTGTTACTGAAAGAACAGAATTTAAAAATGGCATACCCAACATTAAACTGGCTGAGGGATCAAAGTGTTGTATTGCAGAGATCTTGATAATACTCCCCCCAACTTTCAAAGAAATATTGTCTACATAGCGAATTAAACTCACTGATCCTCCAATGGTTTCTGAAACCAAAATATTTTGCAGTGGTTTCCACAGAGATTTAAATAAAGATGGTCGAGCCAAATTATTAGATTCATCGGTATCAATGAATGCGTCAACTGACACCCACTCATTTTTTACCTGGACTTGTACAGGGATGTAAATAAGGCTATTTGTCTTGACTATCTTTTTTAACAAAGCATGTTCTTCTGTCTTCGAAATCTCTGGGTTTGGTAAACTGGTAGAAGTTGTTGTTCTCTTCTGGAATGGACAAAAAGCATTTATTTCTGGAAAAGGTAACATAGGTTGCTTACCTTGTTTTACTAATAATGATACTGCACTTGCAGATTCATCATCTGAGTCATATGTTGTTTCACTGGTGACCTCAGTGTCAATGTCACTATCTTCTTCACTGTAGTGGTGTTCCTCTAAAAAATCATCATCAGAACATGATGGTCAAATATTCATTTTTTGAACATTTTCTTCGTCTTCTACATCCGATATTTCAGTTAAAATATATACATCTGAAATATCATCCTCTGAATCTAGAATTGACCAATCATCTTGAAACTCTTCTATGTCTATACATGCTTTGAGCTTACTAGATCAATTATGTGGGCACTTTCATGCAAAATGACCTATTTTACAAATGAAACAACAATTGTTGTTTCTGGGCCTTGATCTTTTCTTCAAAAACTTAAATTTACGAAACGACTTTTTTGGGTTAGAGACTCTCTTGGGATTGAATCTACCATACCTTTTTGTTTTCTTTTTCTTGCTAAATGGTGTCCATGGTAGCATTCTTTTGCAGACATCTGAGCTAGGTGTGATGTCATGCGCTTTCTTCTGCCAACATAAGTATTTAACTTTTTCTGTAACTCTAAACAGAAGATCAACCCAATATACTTGATCTAGAATTTTATTCTGGACTTCTAGATCCTTCATGATGAGGTCTCCTATCCAGATCTGGATCGATTCTCCAAGGTTTGAAGAATTATCTAGATCTAATATGTAGCCACTTGAATTAGTAGCATACAAGTCTTCTTCAACACGAGGGTATTTACTAACTTCTTTCAAAATATGTGCCTTATTTTGATTATGTATAGATGGAAAAATAAAAGAAGGGAACTTAGAGGCAGCTTGCTCAAGGGTCATAACTTCTTTCTTTGACACAAAAGGTTTATCAGTTTTATATGTCTCTCTTTCACTGGTTAATTTTCCAGTGTCTTTAGAAGTACCCTCTCCTAAACTAATTAGAGTTTTTGCTTCTTTGGACTCTGCTTCTTCCTCTAGATCCCAAAAATTGGGTGTACTCATATCCCTGTGAAACTTAGGAATTTCCTTGGCCTTCTTCTTTTTTCTCCTCCTTCTTCTTTCTTCCTTTTCTAGCTTTTCTGACTGCTGCTCGTCATAGAGTAGTTTGAGATTAGCATTTATCAGATCAGCTTGTTTACCTAGATCATCTAGAACGTATTTTGCATGAGCACACCAAGTAGTTAGATAGTTTCCTATCTGGTAAACTTGGTCCATGTCATTCAGATTCTGAGAGTTTTTTTCTAGTAATGGGGCACAGTCATCTCTGGTAGGCGGTTGTCTGGTGTTAGATGAAGAAGTACTAAATTTTGTTTTAGGCAACTATTTTCCTCCCTTTACAAATCTTCGATTTGCATACTGAAATTCTTCTACAGGCGGTGTGGTATAAACATATGTTCTAAACATTTTATTTATAGGAAAGACCGGTTTCTCTTCTGGTATATGCAACTGGTTTGTAGACAGCGACGTACTAGTGGAAGAGCTAGCTTCTTCTGGTATGGGCATATGACGGTAAAAAGATCTTCTTCCAGTAGCAGAGGGTTGCTCACTTTCTGAGATTGCTGGTAACACATGTTTTTCTGGCATGACTATTGGTCGTGGTATTTTGGGTCTGTTAGGAATGATTCTCACACAAACATCTAACACAGACATTCTTTTTAGCAGATTACTTGAGTTATTTGTGGCTGCCAGGGATTTATACTGGATGTACCAGTCATTTGGAAAATCTTCTTTATCGTAATGAAAACCTTCCACCTATGCATTGTTGATGCCTATAGCAACACAATCTCTCAATACTGGTTGTCTCAACTTGGGATGTACAGTGTTTGCTAACTGGAAAGAGGTCTGGACTATTACGGATAAATACTCAATGTCGTCCACCATTTCGAGACCTTGTACTCCTATCAGGGCTTTCCAACGGTCTTCAAGATGGATATTAGACAAACTAATAGTATAATCTGGGTAGATAGTGCCATGTTGACATCCCGAGGATAAGTTTCCAAGTATGGTTCCTATTTAGGCATGTTCATATATATTGTGCCTGGTATCGAAAAGTTCGGCTATACAGGGAGTGTTAAGGCCATGCCGGAACAATGGAGCTAATCTAATTCTAATCCCCCCAAAATGAAAATGGTAGAATTTCTTTTCAGCAACATATCTTTTAAACTTTCGAATTTCATCTTCAGAATACAAATTTAATCCTACAATCTGTACAAACAGACCTTTTATTCTTATCTTGAGTTCAAATTCTTTAAAATAGGCTTTCTTTGATAATTTGAAGAGTGTCAGGACTGGATAAATTTCTTTGTAATTTAGTGCAGGAGGGTTCCAGTTTTCCGGGTCTTTGACCTTCTCATGTTCTACAGGATCAGACTCATGAGATCTACTATCTCCTTCAGACACAGCTCTTCGATCAATAGTTGAGAAGGATCTTAAAAATTTGGCCATAGTTGAACTCTTACAATCTATTCCAAAGATTGACTGAAGTAGCGTTTATTTACTTAGCACTTGTAAAACAAGAGGCTTTTCAAAGGCTACCTAGGTAACTTCACACTCTGTCTATAGAATGCAATTATGTCCAAGAAACGGGGTTTGGCTCTGATACCAGAGATTTAAATAGACTGCAAAAGACTGATCACAAAGGACTGATCGCAAGCAAACATAGAGAGAAAGCCTTGGTATTAGAACTTACTTTTAATTAAAGTCGAAGACCATCAACCAGCAAATCTAGGGCAGATTACTCTTCCTCAACCAAGCATGCATGCACAACTCAAAGATTTAAACAGACTGCAAAAGATTGATCGAAAAGGACTGATTGCAAGCAAACATAGAGAGAAAGCCTTGGTATTAGAACTTACTTTTAATTAAAATTGAAAACCATCAACCAACAAATCTAGGGCAGATTACTCTTCCTCAACCGAGCATGCGTGCGCAACTATGACCTCTCTCCTTGGGTCTCCAAAGGCCTTCGCCTTACATCTCAAATTTCTTTTGGATTACAAGAACTATCCTCAGACAGGTGGCCCAGTAGGCTTCGATATTAATCAAAAGCAGAAATACATGAAGCTTATTACAATACGAGATCTCAGAGCTCTCTGTCCAAAAATGATGCCTTGAACTCCTACTGATCTCTCATTTTATAGACTTTCTATCGAATCTAAACTTAGCTAAGACTTGACACAAAAATAGAAATAATTGAGGGTCCTGTCGGTATCTCTTTCATCGACGGTGTCTACTCAACGTTTTCCAGTACTATGATATTAGCTACAATATGTGACCACATTATCACATTGCTAGCTAAAGATTCTACTAGGGTCCCATCGGACTCCTATCGGAATCATAGTCATTATCCTGATTAGAAGAATCATGTGCTGGCTCTTACTCATCAAGTATCTTCTGGTAGTGGCGTTCCATCAGCCTGTTGTATTCTTCATCGATATCTGCTGTTGGGTCCTGAGCATCTATCCATTCACCCTGTAAAATAGATGTTGTTGATTTCCCTTTGTCGTCTCCATATAACATTATCGTCTTTCGGGATGTTGCTTTTGAAGATTCTCCTTTTTCCGTATTTGTCTTTATCTTGTGGAGGTCCGGTTGCTGAGGTGTGTACATGGCTTCTTGTTTCTCCCACTTGTTAAGAAAAGGTAAACCGTTGATCTCGATGTCTAGAAAAGAATCTTTAAAGACATTTCTTACTGTGGGTGATCTTTTTACTGCCAATTCGATGCCATTTAGGAGTTTCCATTTAAAAAATTGAAACATATTAGTTGAACTTTTGATTGCATATGAAACCCATTGTCTGCAATTATTACTCATAAAATCTTTGTGTTGCCAGCCTAATTCGAAAGTCATTGATGTGCAGATTCTTTTTGAAATCATCAAACTTATTATATGGGTGACATTGTTATTCCAATTAGGTGAAATAACAGTGATATTTACCAAAGCCTTTTGATTAACAAAAAATTTTAGTACTTTGGGTTCTCCTTCTAAATCATCCATTTTTTTAAGAATCTGTAGTTTTTCTGCCAACTTTAAATTCCCAAATTCATGGAACCAACCAGCATGCTGCTTAATCATTTCTTCATTGTTGCTTGTTTCGATTTCTTTGATCCTTTCATGGCTGAAAACTTGTGCAAACGGATTGGGATCAATACTTTCTCTTAATCTGAGGCTTTGAAAATCCAAAATGGATGAGAAAGTTCTAAGATATTGCATCGTTCGTTCAATGCATTGAGATATCCTGGTAGTTGGCCTTTTTCTGCAGAAGCCCTCTTTTATCTCCCAATCAGCAAATCCTTCAAATATCTCATATTGAGGAAAAGTATCATTTGCTGCATAATTCTCATCAAACCTTTGTAAGAAAGAGGCTTCCAATTCTTCAAAAATGTCGGGAATTCTTAAAGATAAAATAAATTTTCCTCATTCAGGCTTTATAGGAATCTCTTCAAGATCTAAGAGCTTTGCTCCTCTAAAAATGCCGAGAGAAAAATCCACCCCTCCAATAAGTTGATAAAAATTCAAAACTTTGAGGGTCCTGATCATTTTGACAGTGTATTCGCTAGACCATAGATCAGTTAAACTTCTAAAAAGGATTTTCACCTTCATATTAGGCAAAGGATATATCTTTACTAGTGTATCAGCTAGGCCCAGAGAAGTACCTATATTCTTGGATTTCCGTGCTTGGCATTTTCGTATCCAAGTATTTCTCCTTAGTCTCATTCCTACAACCCTTTTGATTTCTGCTACAAGGTGGTTTTCATGTGCTTCAAATATTCTGAATCTGTCAACAAAAGTAGAAAAACTATCGTCCCGCGAACCTTTAATTGGAATGGTAAAGCACGAACTTGTACAATTCAAGAAAGCTTTATTCATATCCCTAGTTAATGAATCTGTCAAAAAATTTGAATTACCTGGGATCCACTCAACTTCAAAATCGAAGTGCTGGAACCAAATCTGCCAAGCTAAAATTCTTCCTTTTGCAATTTATCTTGAGATTTTGGGAGATGGAAAATATTGAAAATTCTTAGAGTCTGTGCATATTAAGAATTTTACAGGAGTCAGATATAATTCAAATCTTTGTATCCCATTAAATATAGCCAATGTTTCCTTTTCTGCTATGAAGTAGTTCTTTTGGTTAGGTGTAAATTCTCCTGAAGCATAAGCACAAAGTTTTTCTTCGAATTTTCCTTCATCTGTTTCTCTTCATTCTAGAAGAACAACTGCCCAAAAATCTAGAGAAGCATGAGTTTGAAGGATAAGCAAACCATCACCTGGTGGCTGAAGCTTTGGTAGGTGCTAACATTCTACTTGCAATTACTGCACTGCTACTGTTGCTTCATGTGACCATCCCTGCTTGAGATGTTTCCTGATTGATGTTGTTTTATCTGTCAGATTTGGAATATATTTGTGAAGATAATTCAAAACTCCTAAGAACCTTTGAATTGTCTTGGTATCCTTCATTTCATCTGGAAATTGTGTCAATTTGGTTAATACATGTGGTTGCATTTGAATTGCACCATTGACTACATTAATTCCCAGAAAATCTATGCTGTCTTGGAATAAAGACATCTTTCTTTCTAACAAGACTATACCAGGCTGCTGGACCTATTTTAAAAATATTTCTAAATGCTCTAGATGAGTTTTCATATCTGGACTATGGATAAGGATGTCATCAATATATGTGACAATAAAATCATGCTTATTAAAAATAAAATCCATTCTTCTCTGGAAGAATGCAGGGGCGTTTTTCAAACCGAAGGGGACAACCATCCATTGGTAAAATCCGGCTAGGCATATAAAAGTAGTTTTGTGCCGGTCCTCTAGCTGTATTTGGATCTAATAATACGCAGACTTCATATCAAATTTACTGAGTACTTTGCTATGCTGTATTTTTTGCATGATAGTTTCTAGCCTTGGCAATGGATAGTTAAAGCTTTGAGTGATGGCATTGAGGGGTTTATAGTTTATCACCATTCTGGGTTTACCCCTAACTATCTCTGAATGATTTCTTACCAGAAACGCTGAGCAAGAGTAATGGGACTCACTAGGCTCTATGCGCTGCATCTGTAGTAGCTCTTTAATCTGTATTTTTATTTCTTGCTCATCCGAGGGAGTACAAGGAATTAATTTTCCTTTGACTCCATTGTCATGCAAGGTTATGATTTCCTACATCGGACTTTCTGTTTCCCAAAACTATTGTGGGTTCTCCGAGCAACTCTTTAGAAGTATTTTTTGGATATCATCTTGTTTTGTAGACCAGTTGGGATCTACGCATGCCAATTGTTTTGTTTTGGATTCTACTCTTGCTTCATAGATCTGTAGGACTTCCTACCAGTCATCAGAATCTCTTAATGGCTTTCTGGCTCCTACTCTTTTCTGGCTATTTTCATATCTTGCTTCTGAATTTTCAATAAATAGTCTAGGAACAAAAATAACTTTCTTCTTCAAATTAATAATCAGCTTATCCTGGCTGATTGTTACTGGAAGCACAGAATTTAAAAATGCCATACCCTACATTAAACTGGTTGAGGGATCAAAGTGTTGTATTGCAGAGATCTTGATAATACTCCCCCCAACTTTCAAAGAAATATTGTCTACATAGTGAGTTAATCGCTCCATGATTATGATCTTTCTACAACAAGGCAAATATCTTCTACATTGGAAATATTGTCTACATAGTTGACAGCATTGATGTAGTGGTTGATGTATTGGGTTCCCTATTTTGGTTAAGCTTTGAATTGCCACTAGATTTTGGATCCTAGCTGAGGTGGTCTCAAGAAAATTCCCAAGGGTTGAGGGTGGAGATGGTTTTCCTGGAACTCTTAACAAGTGGGTCGAGACAACAAATATCCTTTACGTATGGTGAAGAATGTATCAGGCATCCAAGCTTGTTTTGGTTTGGTGATCTCTAGACTATCTTAGGTGAGATCATTGTGGCTTGAGGGTGGAGGTTGTTTAACCTCTGAATTCCCTAGTGTTGACAATAATACTGAGAGGGGGGGGGGGGTGAATTAGTATTATCTAATTCTTTTGCCAAATCTTTCTTAT
>APFE031287855.1:3346-29255 GCA_000404065.3 Pinus taeda | reverse complement strand
GGCTACGCTAGGCTAGGCTAGGCTAGGCTAAGCTAGGCTAGGCTAAGCTAGGCTAAGCTAAGCTAGGCTAAGCTAGGCTAAGCTAAGCTAGGCTAGTCTAGGCTAGGCTAGTCTAGGCTAAGCTAAGCTAGGCTAAGCTAAGCTAAGCTACGCTAAGATAAGCTAGGCTGGGCTAGGCTAAGCTAAGCTAAGCTAAGCTAAGCTAAGCAAGGCTAGGCTAAGCTAGGTTGGGCTAAGCTAAGCTAGGATACAGTAGGCTACGCTAGGCGAGGATAATCGAGGCTAATCTAGGCTAAGCTTAGCCTAGCTTTGCCTAGCTTAGCTTAGCCTAGCTTAGCCTAGCTTAGCTTAGCTTCGCCTAGATTAGCCTAGCTTAGCTTAGCTTCGCCTAGATTAGCCTAGTTTAGCTTAGCTTAGCCTAGCCTAAGTCAAGCTAAGCTAAGCTAGGCTAAGCTAAGCTAAGCTAAGCTAGGCTAGGCTAGGCTAAGCTAAGCTAGGCTAGACTAGGCTAAGCTAAGCTAGGCTAAGCTAGGCTATGCTAAGCTAGGCTAGGCTAGGCTGAGCCAGGCTAGGCCAAGCTAGGCTAAGCTAAGCTAGGCTAGGCTAAGCTAAGCTAGGCTAAGCTAAGCTAGGCTAGGCTAAGCTAAGCTAAGCTAAGCTAGGTTAAGCTAAGCTAGGCTAGGCTAAGCTAAGCTAAGCTAGGCTCAGCTAAGCTAGGCTAAGCATATCTAAGCTAGGCTAGGCTAAGCTAAGCTAAGCTAGGCTAGACTAGGCTACGCTAAGCTAGGCTAAGCTAGGCTAAGCTAAGCTAGGCTAGGCTAGGCCAAGCTAGGCTAAGCCAAGCTAGGCTAAGCTAAGCTAGGCTAGGCTAAGCTAAGCTAAGCTAAGCTAGGTTAATCTAAGGTAGGCTAGGCTAAGCTTAGCTAAGCTAGGCTAAGCTAAGCTAAGCTAAGCTAAGCTAAGCTAGGCTAGGCTAGGCTAAGTTAGGCTAAGCTAGGCTAAGCTAAGCTAAAATAAGCTAAGCCAGGCTAAGCTAAGCTAAGCTAAGCTAGGCTAGGCTAAGCTAGGCTAAGCTAGGCTAAGCTAGGCTAGGCTAGGCTAAGCTAAGCTAGGCTAAGCTAAGCTAAGCTAAGCTACGGTAAGCTAAGCTAGGCTAGGCTAGGCTAAGCTAAGCTAGGTTAAGCTAGGCTAAGCTAGGCTAAGCTAAGCTAGGCTAAGCTAAGTTAAGCTAGGCTAGGCTAGGATAAGCTAAGCTAGGCTAAGCTAAGCTAGGCTAAGGTAAATGAAGCTAAGTTAGGCTAAGCTAAGCTAGGCTAAGCTAGGCTAAGCTAAGCTAGGCTAAGGTAAGCTAGGCTAAGTTAGGCTAAGCTAAGCTAAGTTGGCTAAGCTAGGCTAAGCAAAGTTAAGCTAAGCTAGGCTAGGCTAAGCTAAGCTAGGCTAGGCTAGGCTAAGCTAGGCTAAGCTAGGCTAGGCTAGGCTAGGCTAAGCTAAGCAAGGCTAAGCTAATCTAGGCTAGGCTATGCTAAGCTAAGCTAAGCTAGGCTAATCTAAGCTAAGCTAAGTTAGGCTAGGCTAAGCTAAGCTAAGCTAAGCTAGGCTAAGGTAAGCTAAGCTACGCTAGGCTAAGCAATGCTAAGCTAAGCTAGGCTAGGCTAAGCTAGGCTAAGCTAAGCTAGGCTAAGCTAAGCTAGGCTAAGCTAAGCTATGCTAAGCTAAGCTAAGCTAGGCTAGGCTAGGCTAAGCTAAGCTAGGGTAAGCTAGGCTAAGCTAAGCTAGGCTAAGCTAGGCTAGGCTAAGGTAAGCTAGGCTAAGCTAGGCTAGGCTAAGGAAAGCTAGGCTAAGTTAGGCTAAGCTAAGCTAGGATAAGCTAAGCTAAACTAAGCTAGGCTAGGCTAGGCTAAGCTAGGCTAAGCTAAGCTAGGCTAGGCTAGGCTAGGCTAGGCTAGGCTAGGCTAGGCTAGGCTAGGCTAGGCTAGGCTAGGCTATTCCAAGCTAAGCTAAGCTAGGCTAGGCTAGGCTAAGCTAGGCTAAGCTAGGCTAGGCTAAGCTAAGCTAGGCTAGGCTAGGCTAGTCTAGGCTAAGCTAAGCTAGGCTAAGCTAAGCTAAGCTACACTAAGATAAGCTAGGCTAGGCTAGGCTAAGCTAAGCTAAGCTAAGCTAAGCTAGGTTAGACTAGGCTAAGCTAGGGTAGGCTAAGCTAAGCTAAGCTATGCTAAGCTAAGCTAAGCTAAGCTAAGCTAAGCTAGGCTACGCAAGGCTACGCTAGGCGAGGATAATCTAGGCTAAACTAGGCTAAGCTATGCTAAGCTAACCTAAGCTAGGCTAAGCTAAGTTAAGCTAGGCTAGGCTAAGCTAGGCTAAGGTAGGCTAGGCTAGGCTAGGCTAGGCTAGGCTAGGCTAGGTTAGGCTAGGCTAAGCTATGCTAAGCTAAGCTAAGCTAGGCTAAGCTAGGCTAGGCTAGGCTAGGCAGCTAGGCTAAGCTAGGCTAAGCTAGGCTAGGCTAGGCTAGGCTAGGCTAAGCTAGGTTAAGCTAGGCTAGGCTAGGCTAGGCTAAGCTAAGCTAAGCTAGGCTAAGCTAAGCTAGGCTAGGCTAATCTAGGCTAGGCTAGGCTAGGCTAAGCTAAGCTAGGGTAGGCTAAGCTAGGCTAAGCTAGGTTAATCTAAGTTAGGCTAAGCTAGGTTAAGCTAGGCTGGGCTAAGCTAGGCTAAGCTAAGCTAAGCTAGGCTAAGCTAGGCTAGGCTAGGCTAAGCTAGGCTAAGCTAGGCTAAGCTAAGCTAAGCTAGGCTAGGCTAGGCTAAGCTAGGCTAAGCTAAGCTAAGCTAAGCTACGCTAAGATAAGCTAGGCTAGGCTAAGCTAAGCTAGGCTAGGCTAGGCTAGGCTAGGCTAGGCTAAGCTAGGCTAGGCTAAGCTAATCTAAGCTAGGCTAAGCTAAGCTAAGCTAGGCTACGCTAGGCGAGGATAATCTAGGCTACGCTAGGCTAAGCTAAGCTAAGCTAAGCTAAGCTAGGCTAAGATAAGCTAAGCTAGGCCAAGCTAAGCTATGGTAAGCTAGGCTAAGTTAAGCTAAGCCAAGCTAAGCTAAGGTAAGCTTGGCTAAGGTAAGCTAAGCTAAGCTAGGCTAGGCTAAGCTAGGCTAGGCTAAGGTAAGCTAAGCTAAGCTAGGCTAGGCTAGGCTAGGCTAGGCTAGGCTAGGCTAAGCTAGGCTAGGCTAGGCTAGGCTAAGCTAGGCTAGGCTAGGCTAGTCTAGGCTAGGCTAGGCTAAGCTAGGCTAGGCTAGGCTAGGGTAGGCTTGGCTATGGTAAGCTAAGCTAAGCTAAGCTAAGCTACGCTAAGCTAAGCTAGGCTAGGCTAGGCTAGGCTAAGCTAGGCTAGGCTAGGCTAAGCTAAGCTAAGCTAAGCTAGGCTAGGCTAGGCTAGGCTAGGCTAGGCTAAGGTAAGCTATGCTAAGCTAGGTTAAGCTAGGCTAAGCTAGGCTACGGTAGGCTATGCTAGGCTAGGCTAGGCTAATCTAGGCTAAGCTAAGCTAAGCTAGCCTAAGCTAAGCTAGGCTAGGCTAAGCTAAGCTAAGCTAAGCTAAGCTAGGCTAAGCTAAGCTAAGCTAAGCTAAGCTAAGTTAAAATAAGCTAAGCTAGGCTAAGCTAAGCTAAGCTAAGCTAAGCTAAGCTAGGCTAGGCTAGGCTAAGCTAAGCTGGGCTAGGCTAGGCTAGGCTAGGCTAAGCTAAGCTAGGCTAAGATAAGCTAAGCTACGGTAAGCTAAGCTAGGCTAGGATAGGCTAAGCTAGGCTAAGCTAAGCTAGGATAAGCTAGGCTAAGCTAAGCTAGGCTAAGCTAGGCTAAGCTAGGCCAGGCTAAGCAAGGCTAAGCAAGGCTAGGCTAGGCTAAGCTAAGCTAAGCTAAGCTAAGCTAGGCTAAGCTAAGGTAAGCTAAGCTAGGCTAGGCTAAGCTGAGCTAAGCTAGGCTAAGCTAAGTTAGGCTAAGCTAAGCTAAGCTCAGCTAGGCTACGCTAGGCTACGTTAGGCGAGGCTAATCTATGCTAATCTAGGCTAAGCTAAGCTAGGCTAAGCTAAGCTAAGCTACGCTAAGCTAAGCTAGGCTAGGCTAGGCTAAGCTAAGCTAGGCTAAGCTAGGCTAAGCTAAGCTAAGCTAAGCTAGGCTAAGATAGGCTAAGCTAGGCTAAGCTAAGCTGGGCTATGCTAAGCTAAGCTAGGCTAGGCTAGGCTAAGCTATGCTAGGCTAAGCTAAGCTAGGCTACGCTATGCTAAACTAAGCTAGGCTAGGCTAAGCTAGGCTAAGCTAGGCTAGGCTAGGCTAGGCTAGACTAAGCTAGGCTAGGCTAAGCTAGGCTAAGCTAAGCTAGGCTAGGCTGAGCTAGGCTAGGCTAGGCTAGGCTAGGCTAAGCTAAGCTAAGCTAGGCTAAGCTAAGCTAAGCTAAGCTATGCTAAGCTAAGCTAAGCTAGGCTAAGCTAGGCTAGGCTAAGCTAGGCTAAACTAGGCTAGGCTAGGCTAAGTTAAGCTAGGCTAAGCTAAGCTAGGCTAAGCTAGGTTAAGCTAGGCTAAGCTAAGCTAGGCTAAGCTAAGCTAAGCTAAGCTAAGCTAAGCTAGGCTAGGCTAGGCTAATCTAGGCTAAGCTAAGTTAAGCTAAGCTAAGCTAGCCTAGGCTAAGCTAGGCTAAGCTAAGCTACGCTAAGCTAAGCTAAGCTAAGCTAGGCTAGGCTAGGCTAAGCTAAGCTAAGCTAGGCTAAGCTAAGCTAAGCTAGGCTAGGCTAGGCTAAGGCCAAGCTAAGCTAGGCTAGGCTAAGGCCAAGCTAGGCTAAGCTAAGCTATGCTAGGCTAAGGTATGCTAGGCCAAGCTAGGCTAAGCTAAGCTAGGCTAAGGTAAGCTAGGCTAAGCTAGGGTAAGCTAAGCTAAGCTAGGCTAAGCTAGGCTAAGCTAAGTTAAGCTAAGCTAAGCTAGGCTAGGCCAAGGCCAAGCTAGGCTAAGCTAAGCTACGCTAAGCTAGGCTAGGCCAAGCTAGGCTAAGCTAGGCTAGGCCAAGCTAGGCTAGGCTAAGCTAAGCTAGGCTAGGCTAAGCTAAGCTTGGCCTTAGCTTAGCTTGGCCTTAGCCTAGCTTGGCCTAGCTTAGCTTAGCCTAGCTTAGCTTAGGCTAAGCTAGGCTAAGCTAAGCTAAGCTAAGCTAAGCTAAGCTAGGCTAGGCTAGGCTAGGCTAGGCTAGGCTAAGCTAGGCTAAGCTTAGCCTAGCCTAGCCTAGCTTAGCTTAGCCTAGCTTGGCCTAGCCTAGCTTAGCCTAGCCTAGCCTAGCTTAGCTTAGCCTAGTGACCATGGGGAACTACTCAGTGACAGATCACTTCTTTGTGGTGGATGTGTCGGACACCAATGTGGTTATGGGTGTCCAGTGGCTCTACTCGCTTGGTAGAGTCACTACTGATTGGAGTTCATAGAGCCAGATGAAAAACCAGTTTTGCTACGGGTTATGCACTCTCACCCTCCATAGACTATTTCGGCCCATAGGATGGAGGCGGATCTGAGACATGAGGACATTGAGTGGGTTGTGGAGTTGAGGATTTCAGAGACTAGGTATTAGCCCAAGCCACCACACCCAAATATACAGGCCATTTTGGACAGGTACCTAGTAGTGTTTAGAGACATACTGGTGGGTCAACCACCTGACCGGGGGTTTGAACATACCATTGAGTTGGAATCGGGGGTACAGGGGTATAAAGGACTTATAGGCTAGGGTTTTTTATGTACAGTTACAAAGCAATACAACCTAGGCATAGAAGGAGAAAGAAAAGGTTTGTTAAAAGGATATAATCCACAACAGAATTCACAAACTTTCTAGTGACCCTAAGTTGAATCCTTAGCGTAGAATTAGGGTTTTTATAGCCATATAATTTCCTAGGTATGATGAGATTAGCCCTAAGGAGGGGCTTCCAACAATGAAAATTCTGAGGTTTTGATATTTTAGGGATCAGCAAGGTTGAATGACCTCCAAACAGCCCTAACCTCATACCCTTATTGAATTTTTCCTCAAACCCTAACCCTAGTGGCTTGCCTTGAAGGCCAAAACTTTAGGAGAAGGGTAAAAAGAAGAAATTTTATGATTTTTGACCATCGATATGGATGCCAGTACCTTCTATCTACTTAGGTGATGGAGTCTTAAAGGAATTTAACCATGGAAATATCAAATCCTTAAAGGGAGCAAGGGAAAAAACCCTAGGTTTTCACTTACTAACCCTAAATATCACTTTTAGCAGGGATAAATTTACTGGAGGAAATCTCTCTAGGAGGTTATCTATGGAAGTTTGTGGATACAAACTAAAGCATGAAAAAAATAACCAAGTATTTCATATAAGCATAAGCATTTAGACATGGAACATAGAAAAACCTAGCAACATTACATGCAATAATCTTGAAAGATATTCAACAATAAGGTACTCACAATATATCCTAGAAACAAGTCTTCTTTCTGCCAAAATGACATCTCCACAACAAGCACTAGTTTCTAGTAGCCAAATATCCACAAAAGATCACATCTACACAAAGTAGGGTAAGTACAAAAAGCTAGGCCAAAATCTCTAAGGGATGCCAAGCTATCCACAAGTGATGATGGCCTAATGAGTGAGGTGACTCTCTATTTATACGACGTCTACCTCACTTAATTTTTAACTAAAATCTCCTACACATGTTTGATTTTTGCATGGACAAAAAGTAAATTAGTGTTACAAGCCAATCCACTAGCTCTACGACATAATTTTCCATTATAAGCCCACACGTGTGAGTTGTAAGGCTAAAAATGTGATTATTTCATGCCCCTCTTGAGCTCCAAATTCTCCATCAAGAAAAACTCAAGGGTGAAAATGTCTTGAAGCATTATGACCATCTCCATTTGAGATGTGTAAAATGAGGAACACTACATATAACATGTTCATTAGCAATACATGGAATGTGCCAATGAACATCCTCCTTCCAAGGTGCTCAGTTATAGATGAAACAAATGTGATACGATCTCTAAAAGAGTACTCTAGAGCCAACACAAATTGAACAAATGTGTAGATAAACTACTCTCATTAGAATGCCTGAAGACCCATTGAATTGGTCAATAGGTAAACTATCAAAAGGGAAGCAACTCTATGAAAGCATGCACAAGTAATATGGTCAACATCCATGCAAATATTCAAGATCAACCTGTAAGCCTCTAACATGTGTGATGAAAATAAAAAACATGCAACCATCCCTAGAATGAATGAATCCATAAGGATAAATGGGTCAATGTGCTCCAAATGCAACCTGCTTGCATAGTGTTTTCAATTATGGTATAAACCTCATGCAACATGAGGGTTAACACTTTGTATTATTCACATTTGTTCGCACATCCAAGAGGGAATGCTCTCTTCTGTAATAGGTCTTTCTAATGTTCCAAATGCATAAAATATGGAACAAGCACTCCACAAAAAATTCTATTCATTTAACAGAAGATTGCCATGTAAAAATAAAGACAAACAAAGCATTGCAATCCATAACACAAGAAAATTCTCAGCTTTATTATATTAGATAAATTGCGGTTTTACATGCACATACAACTCCAAAGAGATGAGATGAAAAGAGGGCCTCAAATAGATCTACAATAATTCCACATATCTGCCTCCAAACAAACTGAAAATCAATATACTACAATATGTGAACCTTGAATGGATTCACGGAGGGAAGAGATGGGTGCTCGTCCACTCTCACTAAATCACCCGAGGGTTTCCGTGCTGGGGCTACTGCTGAAGTATAGAACTCGGTTCTCAAACCTCTCCACAAAACAATACACAAAGCGAGGATCTAAGATGTATCCAAATGATTTCCTCCTCCCCTTTTCTAGATCTGATGTATGGTTCTCCAAGCCTCTAGAAGCATTGTATTTTATTATTTTATTATTATTCTAGAAGCTCCTCCATTGAATTTATCCTAAGTGACCTTTAATTTTACTATATTTCACTTAATTCATTTTTGGCCCTTTTTCTCCGACTAATTATTTTTCCTTAATTAAATGACTAATTAAAGTCATTTTTAACTAAGAAAAATGGAAATCGCCCACTGCTACAGTTGGCAACTAGGGCCAAACTCCATTTGGGTCATCTTATTTATGGAAGCTGATATTTTTCTTAGATCCCTCTCATCGAGAGGTGTAGGATTGATCTAAAGATCATCTGATTCCGATAAGTATTCATGGAGTTATGAATTTATTTGTGTTATAAGACAATTCGTCAAGGTTGGCCTACAACCAAATAACCCCCACATGTGCTCAATGTTTTAGCATAAAAGGAGATGACTTGAGAGTCATTTCACACACACTTCTCTTTTGAATCCTCTCCACTTGTCCTGGGTTTTAGTGTGAGGGAAATCTAGGAGAGGAAGCCCTAGACGTTGGAGGAAAGAAGCCTAAGCATGGAGTCCATAACGCAGTCCTAGCACCCTAGCCTATAACAGCTCTACACACAACCTAGAGGACGCAGTCATGAAGCGATGCCCTAATCCTCCACGCTGTCCTAGCCGTAGCCAAGATGAAGATATATGTTGTCCTAAATATACCAATGGTGACCTAGCCACAGGCCTATAGTGCCCTAGCCCCAGGCCTATGGTTCCCTAGCTTCAGGATGGTCGCAAGGTCTAAAAGGAAGGGAGAATAGGGCTCGAACAACATTCAAAAGCAGCGTTGGAAGGAGGACTATTAGGAGAAGGGTAAGCAAAGATTTTGATGAGTTTGAGGCTGATTTTAGGGTATAGTTGTAGCAGCTTCATATGCCCTAAGCAGAGAGCCGAGATCTCATTAGCAGAGATCTAGGAGGGCCGTAGTCTGTTGTAGGAAAGGAGGCTGAAAGTGTTTATGGATCAACATTGAAGAGAAGGTCTCAAGAACAGGTTGACAGTCTCTTGCTCTAAGAAGCAAATGGGACAAAAACTATGGCATGATGGAATAACACAATTGGGATAACCGCTGTGATGGGACAACCACAGTACAATTGGGACAACAGCTATGGAATGGCACAATTGGGACAACAGCTGTGATGGGACAGCAACAATACAATTGATGACATAGCAACAAAGGCATGCTAAACATTGGGACAGTAGTAGAAATACTAAACAGTGGGACAACGACATGGTGCTGCAAGGGACAACAACATGGTAAGTGGTACAACAATGACATGTGGCAACAAAACAAATAGGATAGCAAGGCTATGATGCTTGGTGGAGCAAGCAAATAGGACAACAAGGCTATGATGCTTGGTGGAGCAAGCAAACGGGGCAACAAGGCTATGATGCTTGGCGGAGCATGGTACATGGGACAACAAGCAATCATGGAACAACAATGAGATGCAACATGATGGGCACAACGAGGTACAGGATGAGGCAGCATTGGTGAGTGCAACAAGATGATAAGGTACAAAAAGATGTTGCAGTTCATGAAGGTTCAACAGTATGATAATGAGGTCCAACGTAGTGATGATGGGTGCAGCATGGTGCAGCACATTGAGGCGCAACAGGATGATGAGGAGCAACACAATGATAGGTGCAGCATGGTGATGGAGTCACCTGGGAGAATCAGTTGAAGCAGCTTGTCTTCAACTGAGTTCAGCTACCTCATGTATCATCTACTTAGAGATGTTCTATGCTCTTATTTAGATAAGTCAAAGTGTTTACGTCTGTTGTATATGTACTATCTCTCTCTCTCTCTTTTGAACTATTGAAGAACATATAAGAAGAATTGATCAAGGGTTTCCCCACATTAGGGTTTGTCCCTGGCTAGCACCACATCTTGTGTCCTCTTGTCTTGGCTTGTCTTCTGCGATCTATGTCTATGTTCTATCTGCAATTTACTTTAATGCTGATGTGATTGCTAATCTGGAAAAGATATTGAGATAACTGTGAAAATTGAAATAAATTGCTCTAAGGATAGAACATACCTAAAATTAACGTGGTATCGGAGCTGAGGTGAAGACAAAACCAAAGAAAAAGTGAAAGAGCAGTCACCGAAGACAGTTTGGAAAGGACAATAGGATCAGTGGATTCCTCATCACTCTTCAAATTCACCAAGGGTGAAGTCGAAGCAAAGAACATTATCAGAATGGCACAACGGAAGCTTCTCATGACCTAAAGATCACTTCAACAGGAAGTCCGAATCTAAGGGTGGATAGATAGTCAGATTACCTTGGGTGTAATAAGTTTGGCCATTATGCGAAGGAGTGTTCGAGGTAGGGACACATCACTTGATGATAATAACAATCATTCCTGGGACATCTTCAATGATTAGAGGAATGACAGGTAATGCAGGTCATCAAGGAAACGACCGACTCTTGAAAGAAATCAAGGAACCCTAGGTATGAAGAATCAAATGTTGTTTCTTATAAGATAAAGAAGCGTTATCTTGTATTGGCCCTCTCCTTCAGACTCTTTGGGAATCTGGCTTATTGATTGTAGTGCTTCAAGGCACTTCAACAGATAGAAGGGTGCTCTCTCTAATTTGGTAAAGATGGAAACGATCGTGGGATTATACTTGGAGTCGATGCCACCTATCCCGGGAAGGGTGTAAGGAATGTTACCCCTCAATTGAATGAGGGTAACTTGATTCATTTACAAAATCTCTTTTATGTACCTGATCGCAAGAAGAACCTGGTGTCCATTTTGACAACGGAAGTCAAAGGTTTAAGTGTGGCATTCATCGATGGAAAGGTACGTGTTTGAAAATAGAATTTTCAAAGACGCTTTTACTCATGGGTTCAGGGTTAGCAATTTGTATCAAGTTACAAGAAGTCCATTGGGGACCATGTCAGTTGAGACATCTCATCTATAGCAATGAAGGTCTACTTTAAGGGGCTATACCTGATGTGAGTCAGATCGTGACAGGGATGCCTGAATTCAAAAAGAGCGCGAAGGTACATGTTTGAGATGTACCGAAGGAAAATCTTACAAGGGGACCATTCCCCTCATGTAGCAGGTCCACTGGTTTGGAACAACTCGATGGGTTTGAGATTCATGATCGGGAATCTCATGTATGTAGGTGGAAGAAAGCCCTCTATGGCTTGAGGCAAAACACCCCAGGCTTAGTATGAAAGGATTGATGGCTGTTTGATGAAGCTGAGATTAACTAGGAGTGAAGCAGATCCAAACCATAGCTTGAAGGTTGTCGATGATAGACCTCTCATACTAGAACCTTATGAGGAAGACCTTTTTCTGACAGGTACATACCCTCTCATTTGCAAAAGTAAGAGGGAGTTGGATTCTGGATTTGGAATGGTAAACTGCAAGCTCGTGACTACCTCGATGGATCTTAACTTTCAGAAGTTATGTGGTAAGGATACCGGACCTGATTTGGGAAATGCCTATGAGTTTCATAAACTCATTCGCATTGATTTTCTTGGTGAACTCTTGTCCGGATATTATGCTTTGCAGTTAGCATGTTGGGCTCATATATGGTCGAGCCTCACTGGATTGGTGCCAATAATCTTCTAAGATATCTTCGGGGCACAATCTCTTATGGATTGGAATACACTGCCAGAAATATGAAGTTGCATGATTATTCAAATGTTGACTAGGCAGGCAATGTGGAGGATTGCAAGAGCACTTCTGAGTGTTGGTTCTCTTTGGGTTCTGCTCGATATCCTGGATGAGCCGGAAGAAGAAGTCGGTTGCTATAAGCACCGCTGAGACCAAATACATAGCTACGAGTATGATCTCGTGTGAAGCTGTGTGGTTGTGGAAGCGCTTCAGTGAGTTGTCTGTACACATGATGGATACCACCGTGATCTTCTGTGTCAACCAAGGGGGGATTCGATTGTTAAGGTTTCCCTTATTTTATGATTGC
Source organism: Pinus taeda (assembly GCA_000404065.3). NCBI lineage: Eukaryota > Viridiplantae > Streptophyta > Pinopsida > Pinales > Pinaceae > Pinus > Pinus taeda. The sequence goes on along the minus strand of APFE031287855.1, from coordinate 17,407 downwards.
TCCAACATATAGACATCAAATACTACCTTATCTAGGATATGGTACGTCGATGAGCGAGGAGGCTCCATTGCATTGAGACTGATGTATAAGTCACAGACATTCTGTCGAAGCCCCGGGGAAAGGTCAAGTTTGTGACTTTCCCGAACGACTTGGAGTCGTTATGAGGGTCCTGTATGATGCATACATTGAGCTCTGGGAGCTCCGGGGGGATTGGGGTAATTCTTGGAGCAACAAGCGACCATAGGGCGACTCACCCTCCCCTAATGGTGCACTGTGTATAGGGTGAATGGTTCAGCCTTCCCCTGTGATACCCCATGGCGACTTATGGATAGGATGAGTGGTTCTCCTTTCGAGACATCCTACCCATGCACTTTAGGACTCATGGGAAGTACCTTTGATCTGGCCAATGAGCATGGAAATGGGGTTAGGGACCATAGTAGTACTATCGATGGACGCATAGTTGTATCTACCATACTCCCTATGTTGGGATGACCTCCATTGATCTGGGATCAGTATGAGTGGTTTGAGACACTCTCTTGTGATATTGATCTGGGATCAATGAAACTGACTTCAGGTCAGTAAGAGTGATATGACTGACTCTCTTGGAACTGATTTGGGATCATGGTATGACACACTCTCTTCATATGGAACTGACTTCGAGTCAGTAGAGAATGGTATGAGACAATCTCGATCAATTCTTCTTCTTCATGGTTTAGGCGAGCAGAGCTCAATAGAGCAGAGCAGAACATAGCAGAGTTCAGCAGAGTAGAGCAGAGATCAGCAGAGCCAAGCAGTGCAGGGCACAATTGGCAGAGATAGCACAGTCTGGCCGATGGATAAGCGGATGGAGTTCTCCCAAGTTGAGAGGGAGTGTTAAAATTGGAAACCAGGGCCAAACTCCATGTGGGTCATCTTATTTATGGCAGCTGATATTTTTCTTGGATCCCTCTCATCGATAAGTGTAGGATTGATCTAAAGATCATCCGATTCCTATAAGTATTCATGGAGTTATGAAGTTATTTGTGTTATAAGGCAATTCATCAAGATCGGCCAGCAACCAAATAACCCCCACATGTGCTCAATGTTTTAGTATAAAAGGAGATGACTTCAGAGTCATTTCACACACACTTGTTTCTTGAATTCTCTCCACTTGTCTTAGATTTTAGTGTGAGAGAAATCTAGGAGAGGAATCCCTAGACATTGGAGGAAAGAAGCCTAAGGATAGAGGCCATAGTGTAGTCCTAGCACCCTAGCCTATAACAACTCTACGCACAACCTAGAGGATGCAGTCATGAAGAGATGCACTAATCCTCCAGGCTGTCCTAGCCGCAGTCAAGATGAAGATATATGTTGTCCTAAATATACCAAGGGTGACCTAGCCACAGGCCTATAGTGCCCTAGCTGCAGGCCTATGGTGCCCTAGCTTTAGGATGGCCGCAAGGTCTAAAAGGGAGGGAGAACATGGCTCGAACAACATTCAAAAGCAGCGCTGGAAGGAGGACTGTTAGGAGAAGGGTAAGCAAATATTTTGATGAGTTTGAGGCTGATTTTAGGGTATAGTTGCGGCAGCTTCAGATGCCCTAATCAGAGAGCCGAGATCTCATTAGCAGAGATCTAGGAGGGCCGCAGTGTGCTGTAGGAAAGGAGGCTGAAAGTGTTTATGGATCAGCATTGAGGAGAAGGTCTCAAGAACAGGCTGAGAGTCTCTTGCTCTAAGAAGCAAATGGGACAGCAGTTGTGATGGGACAGCAACACTACAATTGGGACAGCAGCTATGGAATGGCACAATTGGGACAGCAGCTGTGATGGAACAGCAGCAATACAATTGATAACATAGCAACAAAGGCATGCTAAACATTGGGACAGCAGTAGCAATACTGAACAGTGGGACAGCTGCATGTTAAGTGGTACAACAATGACATGTGGCAGCAAAACAAATAGGACAACAAGGCTATGATTCTTGGTGGAGCAAGCAAATAGGACAGCAAGGCTATGATGCTTGGTGGAGCAAGCAAACGGGACAGCAAGGCTATGATGCTTGGTGGAGCAAGCAAACGGGACAGCAAGGCTATGATGCTTGGCGAAGCATGGTATATGGGACAACAAGCAATCATGGTGCAACAATGAGATGCAGCAAGATGGGCACAGTGAGGTACATGATGATGCAGTACTGTTGAGTGCAACAAGGTAACAAGGTACAACAAGATGTTGCAGTACATGAAGGTGCAGCAGTATTATAATGAGGTCCAGCATAGTGATGATGGGTGCAGCATGGTGCAGCATAGTGAGGCGCAGCATGATGATGAGGAGCAACACAATAATAGGTGCAACATGGTGATGGAGTCACCTAGGAGAATCATTTGAAGCAGCTTGCCTTCAACTAAGTTCAGCTACCTCATGTATCATCTACTTAGAGATGATTATGCTCTTATTTAGATAAGTCAAAGTGTTGACGTCTGTTGTATATGTACTATCTCTCTCTCTCTCTCTCTCTCTCTTTTGAACTATTGAAGAACATATAAGAAGAATTGATCAAGGGTTTCCCCACATTGGGGTTTGTCCCTGGCTAGCGCCACATCTTGTGTCCTCTTGTCTTTGGCTTGTCTTCTGCGATTTATGTTTATGTTCTATCTGCAGTTTACTTTAATGATGATGTGATTGCTAATCTGGAAAGATATTGAGCTAACTGTGAAAATTGAAATAAATTTCTCTAGCATAGAACATACCTAAAATTAACATGGTATTAGAGGTGAGGTGAAAACAAAGGCCAAGCAAGAGTGAAAGAGCAATCATCGAAGATAGTTGGGAAAGGAAAAAAGGATCAGTGGATTCCTCATCCCTCTTCTAATTCACCAAGGGTGAAGTCGAAGCAGAGAATATTATCAGAATGGCGCAACAAAAGTTTCTGATGGCCTACCTAAATATCACTTCAATTGGAAGAGCAGATCTAAGGGAGGAAGGAAAGGCAGTTGCCTTGGCTGAAATAAGTTTGGCCATTATGCGAAGGAGTGTCCGAATGGCAAGGACACATCACTTGATGATGATAACAATCATTCCAGGGACATCTTCAATGATCAGAGGAATGATAGTGCAGGTCATCAAGGAAATGGCTGATCCTTCAAGAAAGCAAGAAACCCTAGGCACTCCATCGAATAGAAGGGTGCTCTCTCTCTATAATTTGGTAGGTCATCAAGGAAATCATTGTATCTACTGAACTCCTTTGCAGTGGCAGGGCCATGAGCAGTAGCACAGATGCGGAGGGAGCTGCCGTACAAATGCAACAGTGGCAGTGGCAGGGCTATGGGTAGCAGTACATGATGCAACAGTGCAGAGAATGTTGGGCAGCAGGCCTAACATCAACACAGGGACTGATGCCGAATGATCAAGGTGATGCTCAGTGAGGAGTATTACTAGAGCACAGTCCTCGCTAAGGAGTGTTGATTTGTAATTTTGTGGTAGCATCAGATGTGCTCTAGCCACGAAAATTGGTGGAGAGGCTAAAGCATATGAGATCTCCAATACCTAGAAATGGTTTGGGCAGAGTCTAACCAGTTCGGGAGATATTAAAATAATTAATATTTATAATGAAGTCCCTAAGCCTAAACTTAGGGAAAATAAAATATTAATGTGAATTAATATAAAACTGTGTTAGAATGGTCCAAAAGTCATGGATCATGCTAGATCTAATCTTAACCATTGATTAGGGACTTAATATCTGTCGTTGAATTGTCAACGAGAAAAGTATAAGATTAGGCTTGAGGGTCACTTGGAGAACGCACTAGTTGATCAAGAATTCGATTTTCTAGGGCAGGGCTTACTGAGGAAATCGAAGGAGTGATCAAAGTTGTAGCTAAGGGGCAGTGAATGTAGTAGCAGAGAGGCAAAGATAGTACCGGGAGCATCAACGCAAAAGCCGGGAGAGGGTTGATGCAGAGCCAGCTAGAGGCCACGCAGAAGCAGCCACAGGCCACGCAGAGGCAGCCAGGAGTTGCGTAGAGCTTGAGGAGGGCCAGCGTGGGAGACGCAGAGGCCCCAGAGGCTAACGCAGAGCCCAGAGAGGCTGATGCTAGACCAGAGAGGCTGACACTGGGCCAAAGAGGTTAATGCAGACCCTAGAGGTTGACGCTGGGAGATTTCGTGGGGCAAATTGGGGCTGATATTTGTCTCCAACTGAGAGGTACTATTGCTGAGGGTGGTCTCTGTTGGGTGAGCCATTTCTGGCACCCAGGTTGTATTCTGAAACTGTTTAATAATAAAACCCTCAGATAGCTGCACTAGTTTTCCCGCATTGGGTTTTTCCAGGGACATTAGTCCAAACATAACGGTGTCACTTGTGTGCTTGTTTTTCCTTCAATTGATCATCTGTATGCGTTGAGACTGTACTTGTATTTATTTTCAGTATTTACATGGTAAATAACTTGTTAATTAACAGAACAAGTAGGAAGAAATAAATCAGAAAGTACACGAAGGATTTCTAACAGTTAGATTTAGAAATTTCCACAAGATTTCCAAACATCAACATACTAGAATCTCAGACAAGAACTTCTATTAAATCCTAAAACCCATGACCATCAATGACTAGGTAAACACATATCTAGGAAATCATAACCATACGTCAACATATCATATGTCTAATAACATAAATTCATTTGACCTAGTCCAACCTAGGACTTCAACCAAAAGAACATATCCATATATATGCCTAGATTTTATCATCATGCAAATATATATCATATCATGTGTTAGTCAAACCCAACTTCACAAATATCAATAAGAGTTAGACACACAATCATCTTGATTACACTAGGGTTTGATAAGATAAACATACTCATACCAAGGAAAACATTTCTAAGACAATATGAGGGTCTTGCTCACACATTCCACCAAACCCTAATGAGCTAGGGTTCCAATGTAAAACACAACAAACCCTATATTACCAAAAACTCGAAGGTTCTAGGTTTTTAGACCTTCTCATTCCATCCTAACAAGTTAGGATTTCCCGTTCATACCAAAATCCCACACATGACATCATCAATGAAGACTTCAACTTACATGTCACAATATCCTTAATCAGCTTAGGATTTCAGACATTCACATTAGCATACCCTTTGGTTAGGGCTTTCTAGAACCTGTCTAGTGTTCTACATAGTCAATCAAGAATATGAGTGGGGTGGGTAGATTTATCAAGAGATGAATCACCCAAACAAGAATCACTTGTTTTGAGAGATCCTCCTTCTTGCAAATGTTTTTCCTAATCAAGACAACAAAGGGAGAAAGGTGATTAGTATTTAATATAATCAAAACTAAATGAGTACATGAACCCAAAATTGAAAAGACATGAGATACTTATCTTTGAGAGTTGTTGGGGGCTCCCTCCAAAGATTGAGGGAAACCTACAAATTGGAACAAACAAAATGTTGTTGAGGTGGATGTTGCTTCCATCTTCTAGCTTTATGGACGATGACCCAATGCCGTTCACAGGATAGCCCTTATTGTCTTCAAGTTCCACAGAATATGTAGATTTTCCTTTTGATAAGGTCTTCAATTGGTGGGAGTGACCAGTCATGTGCCTTGATGCACTGCTATCAATCACCCAGATGTCTTCATCTTGGAATGTCCCAGAGAGAGCAGAGAAGAGTCCTTCATCCCTTTCTATGAGTGATTCCTTCTTTGAAGAGAATATGAGACTCCATACCTCTTTGATGCCTTTCTTGAGATGGCTTGAAATCCTTTTGATGACCTTCTTCATTGTAGAGGAGATCTTCATGATGCCCTTAGAGAACCAAAGCTCCGATACCATGTTGAGAATTCAATAGGGCAATATGTTAATTCTCTTAACTTGATAACTGCTTGTGTTTTCTTTTTACTTATTAGCTTTGATCTTTCTTATTCCAATGTGTAATACATCAAACAACTAGCAAAACAGTAAGAACAATGATACAGTATGTAGGCTGCAAGCCAGGGCCAAAACCCCTCCTCTTGAGGGGAAAACTCGAAAAATCTCTTCTTATCTTTCAGATCTTTCAATTGACGAATACTATGATCTAGACTCAGAAAAATATCCTCCAAGGTCAAGTCTTCCTCAGCCTCCCGCTGAAATAATTTTCAACCTCCGAGTAGATTCGAAATTCTGCGCCCTAGCAATTGCTGCTGCTTCTCTAGGAGACTTCGATCTCCCTCTAAATGCTCTTCCCTTGACCTTGCTTGCCTTGATTTGAGTCCTAGGGCTAGTATGAAACTCTAAGAGACCTTCGCTTGCCTTTTTGCTCTTCTTACTTCCAAAATTGAACCTTAGACTTGCCCAATGCAAAAACCCTAACTTCACACTTCCAAAAGAATGTAGAGAGACCCAAACACTTCGACTTTCCTTGTCCTTCTTTTCTTCGCACTTATTTTTTCGACCTTTTGCTGCTTCATCTTCGTATAAAAGATGAGTGAGTGAATGATCCAAATGGAGGACGAGTTCCTCTTTCATATAGGCTTCCTTCAAGGGTGGACGTGGCTTTTCATGTAGGCCGATATGACAGCTTATGTAAGCTGACTTGATCTTGGAGGTAATTTGACATTTTCAAGACAATAATTTTTCTTTTACAATTTACAATGTGCCCATAGGGTCCTCCATATATGACACTGACTCTTATACCTAGGACAAACCCTAGAAGCACTCAATGGGTGCTTGACCTATAAAATAAAAGAACTTGAGCATGAAACCCATACTCCAATAATAATAATTTCTTTTTCATTATATATATATAAGAATACATTTCATACTAATAAAGACCGAACCTAGTTACAAATTTTTCAACATTCACTTTAGTAGGTTTATCCTTTGGTTGAGTTACGATTTTGATTGGATCGGTATTTGTTTCTTTATCTTCAAATTGGATTGAAGCGATTGGAGACTTCGATACTACTTGAAGTTGTTCTAACTTGTCATTTAGTGATTTCTTGTCATTTTTAAGCTTCTTTATTTGTGTAAGTAAGCCTTTGTTATGATTCTTTAGACGTGAAAGTTCACCATTTTCTGAATTGTTGACTTTGTCCTTAGTATCTTTTTCTTTGTATTTTAAATTTTTGATTTGCTCTATTAATTTTTGATTAAGGGTTTTTAGTCACAATTTTTTTTTTCTCCGATGGATTCTCCTTTAGTTACTTATCAGAACTTTCTTTCTCTTGTTTTAGTCTTTGTTTCTTAACCTTGGACTTTTTTATCTGTGAAAGTAATTTCTCATTGTGGTCCCTTAGACGCCAAATTTCTTTTGTTGCTTTCTGTTGATTTTTTATGAAACTGATCTTCGAGATCTTTATATTTCTTCTCTGATGCTTCGTTCATTTGTTGAAATTTTGCGATTTCTTCCTTTAATCATTTTATTTGCATCTGCTCATTGTTTTGATGTTCTTCTGTACTAAATAATCTTCCACACCTTGGACAACTTAAATTGCATTTTTTTAAATATATGTATATCCAATTTCATCTAGACAACTTGGGCATTTAGTCCAAAATAGTGATTGTCGTGTGGGACTTATCTTGACTACTTCCTTCATTATTTTTGAATTAGGCTCCATTTTTCTTGACTTGATAACCTTCCCTTGGTAATATATATATATATTATATATATATATATAATATATATATATATATATATATATATATATATATATATATATATATTTCAACAGTTGTTTTTTTTTCTCTAAACTCTTCTTTTTTATAATTTGTAAACTTTTTTTTCTTCTCTTTTCTACTTTATTTTGTTTTTACATTTTTTCTTCTATATATATTTATAATCTTTTTCTTTTTGAAAAGTTACACCCCTAGTGAAATGTGTCTATTCACCTCTTTGGGGCATAATATAAAATATATGTCCACTTATGCGCCTTTGAATCGGTTAATTTTCTCCACGTAAAAAATAAAACTTACCATTCACATAAAGAGATTTTGTATTACTTTTGTTCTTCTTTTACCTTGAAAATACCACAGGCAATTACCATGGGTTGCTAGAACCACGAGCTAGTAAACCACCTAATGAAGAATCAAGATAATCTTATCTACTCTTCCTTTTTTACGTATAGTTTTAAAGATATTTGGAAAGATTCCCTTTTGACTTTATCATGCACTTTTTATCTATAATGTAGACCCTTTTTATATATATGAATGTTCTCCTTCAAAATTTACATTGGACTATTTTATTTTATTTTTTATTTTTTTAATAGTATATTTTTTATACGATTTTTTTTTCTACGACTTTTTGTTTGTTTGTTTGTTCAATAGCCAAAGCCTTGAATGACAAAATTGGCGAAACATAGAAACTCCAACTTTGTGTAGCGAAATGCTTCAATTGTGACGACAACAAGGTTGACGAAGGATTAATGGCCAAAGGCCGAATCAAATTGGTTCTCTTCAACAGTTGAGCATCCAGAGGATTGAACAACTCCGATACCAATGTAACAAACAAGGTTCGTATACTCAGAGGAATTCTCTGATATCAATGTAACAGACAAGGTTCATATACTCAGAGGAATTCTCTGATACTAGTGTTACGACCAAAAGTCGTATACATAGTGGCAATCTTTAAAATACTTCAAAGACGTAAATGCCCATTATAAGACATGTAACTGTATATTGAATTGATTCTAAAATGATTACAAATCAGAATGAGGTTCTGCGTATATACCTTAGGCAGGTGCCCTTTCATGAATGGTCATGTCTCTAAGATATGCCTCTTCATTACTAACTAACTAACCATTAGTTAATTAATTATTAATTATTATTATTATTATATTTATATTTATATTTATTATTTTTATATGAATTATATTCATAACAATCTAGCATATGAGGGGTGGTATTAGAAGGTTTTGCATATCATTTGCTCACATGTTTGATTGACCCTTGGTGCATTTCAAGATAGGGAACCCATCAACTAAGGGATTTCCTATGTGTTGATGATTAAATATTGCTCCTCATGCATTGGTGTATTCTAGTCCTTAAATGGTTTTATTTGCATGGTTGAGCTTGGGTTGAGACTATGTTGTGAGCGCCCTAGCCTATTTTGGGGGCTATTGACATTTGGAACACCCTAGTGATTATTGATGAATATGTTCATCATAGTGGTACAACATGTTTTTAGTGGTTTAAGGTTCACATCTGGTATATGAGGGGCGGTATTGAAGGGTTTTGCTTAGCATTTGCTCACATATTTGATTAACCGTTGGTGCATTTTAAGATAGGAAACCCATCAACTAAGGGATCTCCTATGTGTTGTTGATTAAATATTGCTACTCATGCGTTGCTGTATTCTAGTCCTTAAATGATTTTATTTGTTATGGTTGAGCTTGGGTTGAGATTATGTTGTGAGTTCCCTAGCCTATTTGGTGGGTTGTTGACACTTGGATGGATTTATTATGATATGGAGCATTGAATTAGTTGGAGTGCTCCCATTACTGGCACACATTTGGAGGCATAATCATATTTATTTATAGTTGATTGCTTGATGATGGGGCCAACCCCTCTTCCATACAGTCAATTGTCATGTCTCTATTCCTTGCACATTGATTTATGGTTGTTATTTGAAATGTTGACATCTTTCTCCTTGTAATTAGCCATTTGAATGTTTATTAAGGAATGGTTACACCTTTGAGACCACATCATGGTGTTTTTATTTGTCACGTGTGAGATAATTTGCCCATTTTTAGCATGCATGCACATGTGTGGGCTTCCTATTTATTTTATTGTGGGCTGAACTTTCATTGGATATGTGTTGAGTCTAGCTTGAAGGTTATGATAGTTGTGAATGATTCTATTCATGCAAGGGATAGAAAGAAAGAAAAGACAGCTGGAAATAGGGCCGAATGTACAACCAGATCTTAAGGGCTATCTACTAGTAAGGGTAGTGGGAGGGGTTCCATGGCTTCAGCCATCGGGAGGCCCTCATGTTTTTTTGTTCCACAAAATGGAGTTGGAGCACAACCTTCCATCAAGTTAGTGTCAAAAAGAAAGAAGGAAGAAGCATATAGGGTTATGGGGATGTGTCTTTTTTGGAGTGACTTGCTTATCAACATCTCTAAAGGCAATCCATTTTGGTAACCATTGTGTGATGCCATCATTGTTGTCTCAGGGTATAAAGTATTACATATGACGAGTTACGGGTGCCAATCCTTCAAGCAGAAAAGAAGGACATCAATTCTAGATTGGCAGAGTTGAAGTAGTCATGGGAGGTCTTTGGATGCACAATGATGTCTCTTGGTTGGATAGATAGGAAGGGTAGGACCCTTCTAAATTTCTTGCTACATTGTCCTACAGGTACCATGTTTATCAAATTGGTGGATGCATCGACACATGTAAAAGATAAAACATTGATACATGAGTTGATGGATGGGTTTTGTTACCTGCTAAGTTGTACCTAGCAAAATTGAAGACCCCACGGCCTAATGGATTCAACACCTATCCAAATTTTTGAAGGCAAGAAGTCCAGAAGGGAAAATCTTGTCCCTTCTCTCTCCTCTCCTACTTTCTTCTATGCAAATTTCATAACCCTATGGGGGAATTGTAGTAAATGATGCTAGCATGATGAACTTATTTAACAAACTTAGACAACTTGGAACTTGGCTATTAAGGGAGTCCACTCTAGAGTGTTTTTTTTCACTTAATTAATTATTCTCGTTTTTAATTGATGAATAAATAATTGAGTTTTTTCACTCATAACCAGTTTCTTATGGGGTTACATTACATTATTTTCGGAATTTTTAAATAATTAAAAATTTCGCGTAGAACTAGAATTTTTAATTAATTTTGTATGTAATAAGTGAAAAAGTGGTGCTAGGAAATGTTGATGGCATGTGAGTACTCAAATTTCATAGAGTACCAACATTCTCCTAGTACCCACTTTGGGGTTCGAAAAAATAAATATTTCCCCATGAAAATCCACTTTTACTCATAAAAGTGAAAAAGGGACAAGAAAATGCAAAATTAATAAACTGGGGATGCATTAGAAACATTTTCTAAGTCAAAGAGGGTCACCATTAGTCAAATCAAGTGACTTGGCATTCGAAGTTGAGTTCAAGGATGATTTGGAATCTAAGGCCCACGAGTTGAGGTAGTGATGACTGCCATCTAGACTGAGTCAACTGCTAGTTAAGGAGGGGTTGAGTTTCTTGAGCTAGCAGACTGAGTTTCCTTTGTTGAGATGTGTCAATTGGAAGAGAAGTTAACTAGGAGTGAGGGGGAGTTAACTCCCACCTCACCCCCCTCCATTCCACCTATCTACATGCTGCCACTTAACAATATATACAACTAATACGCTATCCCTCATTGGAGTTCCATGTAGTGCAATTTGACAACACACTAGAGATCATACGCAGGCCGATCATGTCATTTGGGTTATGGTTAAGATAAATTATGGGATGAGTCAGACTTGTGGCTATTGATGTGAGTAGCATCAAATGGTTTTGTACAATTGCTTGGTGTCATAGCATGTTGAAGGCATTATTTGCCTCTTCTAGTGATTTATGTCTTCTTTCCTAAGTTTAACTTATGAAAGGTACAATTATTAAAGTCAATTAATTATTGTGGACTATTGGGTTATTTTCCAAGGATAAATAATTTAATTATTTAAATGGCTTAGAAATAATCTCTATTGTTAACCTTCAAGATGTTTCTAGAAGGAAGAGTCAATATGTTTCTAGAGGGGAGATTGGGATTAGAGATTTGTTAGGATATTTCGACATATAGGAAATAATTAAGTATAACTTGGTCTAGTGTAGAGTTAGGTAAAGTGTATTTCTTTACTATGTACTTTTGTAACTTACAATCCGACGGTCAGGATATGTTCTAGACATAAAGTGATCTAACGGTTCATTCTCTCCTCGGTATTACCGACACTTGATCCGTGGCTTAACACCTGATTGGTCCATGATCTCTATTTAAAGAGCATGGAGGGTCATTTGTAGGGTGACCGTTTATGAGAGTAGTTATGTAATTTTTCTTTTTTTTATTAATAAATTGCCTGAAGGTGCCGCGTTGGCTCAGGTCGTGGACTGTTTCCCTCTTGAGGGTTTTAACCACATCAAGAATACTGGTGTATTGATCTGTGATCTGTTTGTGAGCAGTGTCCTTTGGTGTTCTATTTGAGGAACTTACCTTGTAAATTCCTACATGGTATCAGAGCTATTTGAGTGCCATATCCGTTCGTGATCCAAATCCGAAGCTGGTACAACTGCATCCGACTGTTGTTTCCATATATACTATTTCTGACTGCTTTCAGGCCGAGAGGACTACTCTATTGTGTTAGGAGCATCTGTTCCAGTGAGGAACCCCTTTCGTTTCATGCGAAAAAGTTTTCGGTAGCCTTAACTATGTCATTTTTAAGATCTGGAGGTATACTGTTTTTATTTGTAGTTTTAGTTATTCATGTCTTTGTTTATTTCGGTTTATTTAGCTCTTTGTTTTTTATTACCAGATCTATACTTTTCATTTCTACGTATGCTTTTTGCCCCGCGACTATGTGCGATCTAGGCAAATTAGAAACAAAAAGGAAGGATTTTTTTCATGCGTATGCTCTTTTCCACCGCGCCTTAATGTGATCTCGGAAAATCAGAAACATTGAGTAAAATATTTAGTTTCCGGCAAAAGCTAACTTCAAGCTATAAGGTTTGGTTTTTTGTTTTGTATGTCCGTGTTGGGTTGTGTGATTTTTTGTTTTGTAGGCAAAAAGAGTTTTTCAAGTAAGTACGCACCCCAAAGCTTCAGTGACTAAACCGACCGCCCCCCCTTTTCCTCTTTTCCAAAAATTACTAACCTTTTAAACTAGCTCACTTGACCCAAAGTTACTTTATGAGAATAGAGGCCTTGAGTTCAAGTTTTTCTTTTTGTTGAGTTACTTTTCCAAAATCACATGTAACTTATGTTTTAAAGTTACTTTATGTAAAAGTGTTCTCACCCGTTAGAAAAAGTGAGTCACTGATAATTCTAAAGTCTCTTTATCTTTTATTTAAGTTACAATTTAGTGTGTAACTCATAAAGTACCATTGTAAAAGTGGCTTTCACTTATTTTTAAAAGTGTCACATAATTTTTTTTTTTATTTTAATTTTTTATTTTATTTTATTTTATTTTATTTTTTTTAATTTTCTAAATTGAGCTAATTAGATTAAGTTTGGAAAGGGAGGGGATTTTTTTTAAATATAACATTATCATTCACTTTCGCACATTCACACACTTTGTCGGCATCTTCAACAACTTTTCTTCAAAAAGCCATAACTTCTTTATTCAGAAGCCGTTTTCAGAGCCGTTATTTTTGAATCGGCCTAATTTTTCGAGATCTTTCCATTGGAACACTTAGTTTCAACATCTACAACTTCAGTTTCTGTTAAAATAGAAAGTCCATGCCAAATTATTCTTGACAGCACCAACTACTTCCAATGGTGGTCCTACATTGTGGATTTACTTAGAAGTAAAGGTCTTTACAAAATAGCCTCAAGCCAATAAACTAAACCTAAAGATGAAGATAAGGCAGCCAAATGGGAAAAGTTTTTGGAATTGAAAATGAAATTAGAGCCCATCAACTCAAAAATGAGTTGCTTATATTGGACTCTAATAATTTTTCTTCCATTGAAGATTTTTTGTCCAAGTTCAAGACCATTAGACTTCTCTTGGAAGATGTTTGTTGACAATAATACTGAGAGGGGGGGTGAATCAGTATTATCTAATTCTTTTACCAAATCTTTCTTATTTATACTTTGAATATCACAAATATGGAGCATGAATCCAGAAAAGCAAACAGTCACATCAAAGAACACCAGATATAAGGTGGAAACCCAATGTGGGTGAAAACCACCTGCTGCAATATGTCTCTATCCTCTTTCAAATTAGAAACTCCTTTTTACAATGGTCTTGTACTGGTGCAGTCCTTTACCAGTACGCAGCTGCAACCTGCAGAGAGCTACAACTCTCTCTCGTTTTCCAGTCTCTCCTGGAAGGGAGCTACAACCCCCTACTTCTTTTCTTTCAAGGACCACTTTTCATAAATTTCAAACTGGATCCATAAATATCAAATGATCATCAA
>APFE031287853.1:7460-21750 GCA_000404065.3 Pinus taeda | reverse complement strand
TGAACTGTTCTCCTGCGTACTTCTTTATTTTCATCAAAATGAGAGCCATGCCATGGGTGTTGCCATCAAGTACAACATCTGAAACATATAATCATACCAGAACCATAATGCCAACAAAGAGTTTGAGACCTTTTAGTGAAATCTACCTTTTGATAGGCTTCTATCAGGATTTTAGGAGAAAAAGGATGGGTTGGTACAATAGTTGGTGCCTGCAACATCTGTTCAATAGACTAAGAATTAGTGAAATAGAGGATTTCTCCTATAGGTGAAATGATAGTTCTTTGACTAGGATCATAGGATTCATGGAATTTCATAACAAATTCAAGTTCTCTATGTATCTGTGGGAAAATGTAGTGAGGAAGGTGGGAGTCCCAAAGTCCTATTTCATCTATGTGATCAACTAGCAAGTCCTCCATCCAATAGTAGATTTCATATAAGTCAAATTGAGAGGAAGAGTCAATGATTTTACTATCTCTATTGACTAGGGGAGTATAATGGAAGTCAAATTGTGGATGAATGAGGGGATTTGGGATTCATGCAATTTACTTTCCCTTAGGAGGCATTTTGTTAGGTGAATTGCAGGCTGAAATAGATGGAAATGGGGAGAATTGGTCTAAAACACAGTAATAACAGAAAAACAGTATAATTGAAAATGGATTAGGTGGACCTAGATGTCGGCTTGGTTCTGGATAGAATTAAAAATTCAATTGAATGATGAATCTGTCATTTAGGCTACAATCAAAAAATATCGAGTGATGAATTGAATTCCAGAAATGTACTGTGTAATAGTTTTTCTAAAGAAACAGGGCTTATAACGAATAAAATGGAGTGAGTTTGTTTGATGAACGGCTAAATCCGCATTAATTATCCAACAAGACTTTAAAATAGGTCTATCGAGTATAAATTCAAGGGAGCGGTGAATTAAATGAATAACAGATAAGCGGCAGCTAATTGGACAGAGGAAGTACTAGGAGTGGATATGGATGATGACATAGGAGCTATGGTGAATGGTTGAATGAAAACTACGTTCGAGAGAAATTTAGGGCGGTAATTTGTTTCGGTATTGTAAGTCCCAAAAGACTAGGACAGAGAAAAGGTAGTTTTAGACGGTTGTTTCCAAAACTGCCCAATTCGGACCCCCCACGCCAATAAAGTTCAGACGAAAAATGAGGGGCCGAAAAACAATGTAGGCCGTTAGATCTTGGGAAAGTGTGTGGGATGAAAAATAAAATGAATGAGTTTTAATAACATGAGGAAAAAGTGATGGTGGGGCCTATTATTACTCCAGGAAACTCTCCTAAGTTGTAGCTCAGAGATGCCTGGTAACATATAATCTTCAATATTGTTCTCTAAACTATTGGAATAAATGATGGTTTGGATCAAGTTAGATAACCATTTCAGCTCTATTCTCACTCAAGACATGCATGAACACTCTCACCAATATAAGGCTTTAGACCACTAATGCTCAATAATTTATAGATTCAATAGATAGATGGAGAATACTGACTGTACCAGAAGATTTCATACATAAACACATATGAATGACCAACTATAGGAAGTAAGACTTGCAAATCTAATTTTTCAATGCAGAGATAAGATGACAGTTATCTGGCATTAGACACAGCTGAAAACCTAAATAAAATATTCAAGTACAAGCATAGAACAACAAAGAGAATGGACATTAAACATATAATAGCGAAAGAAACTTATATTTCTAGAATGAAGATGAGAAGTTTGAAAGAATAGAGGAGGAACAATCTCCAGAAGTTGAACCCCTATTACATCTTACTTTCAGCTATTTATAGTCTATTTACAATGCTCCTGAGCTCTAAGAGGCTCAGAGTCTTAATATTTCTGATCTGCCATTTGATGCCCTCTAGGCAAGCATGGGCTAGTAGTTTTCTGCTTCTGACAGAAGAGTAATTGTTTTCAGATAGTTTGGGTGGTTTGTCGTGCTGTCTAGGAGTTCTCCAGTGCTAGAGATGCTCCATAATTGATTCTATTGTTATGGATGAGTTGTGCTATCTGTTGATGCTCCATGACTACTTTGTCAGTTTGGGGGTGAGTTGCGCGTGCTATGGCTCTTTCTATTCTCCTTCTAGCCTCTGTTCTTGTCTCCCGGCCTCTGTTAGATAATGGAAAGGGTCTTCGGGCCTATGTAATCCCTTAAACATTTATAAATGACTGTTTTTCTGTTATATATAGAAAACACAACATTGCTGCAAAAATCCAGCCTTCTCTGTGTATTTTGGACTTCAAAAGTCCTAAAATATGGTTTAACTATCTATTAGGTCCAACCCTGTCACCATCACAAGTCACAAAAATCCTGCTCCTGTGTGTTTCCCTTTTATTATGAAATATGCGGAAAACACTGAAAAATGCATGAAAATGGGTTTAGCGGACTGTAGATATTATATATTTCACTTCTTGGACGCTTTCAGGTCTGAGACTCATCGCAATTGTTGCTAGCCAATGCTCCCTTCATATTGTCATTATATAACAAAAATACACGAAATACATTAAAAATTGAGCTTTTGCAGACTTGAAAATACATATATTTTTCTTCCCAAAACCCACCGGGTCCGAGTTCCATCACTATCGCACTACCCCCGTTTCCCTTTGTATTTTGTTACATAACGAAATATACGGAAAATGCATTAAAAATGGCTTTAGCACGGACTTCAAAATATATTGACTCTTATATATAATGTCGTCGGGTCCGGCTCATCGGGTCACACACATCTTGTGCATAAGCTTTGCCCAATGGTATAGTGCCAATGCTATTATAGGGATGCGATAAATCGTAATCGCATGTCGCTCACTCCCTGGGTCCTTCATATAACATGGCATATGCTCCTCGCCGATAGCGATATTGCCAATATCGGTGATCGGCATATCACTTGGCCTAATCTCATCATGACTCTGCTCCAACTACCTCTGATGGCGACTGCCGATGCGATTAGCCGCTTAGATTTGGGACGTTGATTGGCCAGATCTAACAGCTACTGTTCATTCCTCTGTTTAAGCCTGTGATTGTGGGTTTTTCATGGTTTTCAAATGTTTTTGCCTCCCGATAGTGTATTTCCACCCTTCCAAGGGCTCTCCTCTTGCGCTGATTTTGATCATTGGATGATCTTTGAGCAAATATTGAAGATTTCAAGAGAATTTTTGGATCCCTTAGCATGATTTGAATCAATTTTGGAGACTTTAAGAGCTTATATGGATCAATTTTTTGGTCTTTTGCCAGCAAGGCTAACACTATATCCTTCTAGGGATGAAATCCTTCCTGTGAGATTTCAAGGATCACAGATCAATGCCTTTCCTGAAAAAACAAAGTCAAATATTCCTTATAGTGTTGCATTGGGCATGGAGTCTATTTAGCATGAAATAAAAACTTGAAAACAACATATTTACAATACCAAAGCTTAAAAGCCTTAACTAAAATAAAGTTTAAAGAACATCTCATTGACTAGGCCATCAAGAACATATCCTTCCTTTGATGCATTCCTTTTGAGAAAACACTCACCAAACTAAAAATTTACCCTTTTTACCTTTCTATGAAAGGTTTCTTTCTCTTGGTCAATGTGCATATCATCAAATTCATCAAAGACTTGCAAAAGCCTATTAATTTGATCCTCTACTTCAAAAAATTTCCATCATTTGGTATTATCAGGTAGAGATGGTCTATATTTCACCTCCTCTCTGTATGTTTCAGCCTTGGATGTTTTTCTTGGAAGGTTTTATTTACCTGTTGAATGATGAGGTCTGCTTTATACTCTGTTGTGTCATTTGTGACCTAAAAAGTTAATATGAAAGATGAATCAATGCATTCTTGTGTGGGGAACACAAGGACTTCACCTATTCTTGTAGCTTCCTTAGAGCAAGCCCCATCAAATAACATGTCCCAAATATGTGGGCCGTTTTCCTCTGTGATCTGGAAAACTGGTTTTTCAAGCTGTGTAGAGGCCAACTGATAAGGCTTGGTAATGTCAAGACCGAGCTTATCAATGACAACCTTGGGCATTGGATTATGGCTGGCTCCAGTATCCAGAAGGCAATTATGAAGGATTTCATCATGAATAGATAGAGAAACATAGAATGATGGGGAGTTGTCTTCACATTTTTCAATCATTGGGCTGAGAATAACAATTGGTTGGTCATCTTGCAGATTTACATAGTCAGTGGAGGCTTGGATGGCACTAGGCTCAAGAGCCTCAAGGATAGATTTCTTGAAGGACTCGTTCTTCACTGGTTCAATCAGAGGCATAGGTATTCCTGGCTTCTGAATTTTTGATTGAAAACTGAAAGAAGAAGGGGACTTATCAAGGCCTCTTACCTCTATGGTTGGAGCTTTGAGGATGATAGGATCAACTGCTAGTTGCTTTTGCTTATTAGCTTGTTGTTCTACAGGTACAATAGCTTTATGAATAGGAGTCTCCTTGTCATTATTCATCTTTGACCTCAGATTATATATTTTCTGATCTTCAATTTGTAGAACAGCTGCATCATCCCACTCTTGGTTGATTTGGTCATTGAATAATGATTTCTCATAGGCTGCTTTGGTTAAAAAAGTGGTGTTGCCTTTGTCTTCCATAGAATGGATCTCATCATCTTCTTCCAACTGCTCTTCTTCCATGACTGCATTCTAAAAGGGGACCTTCACCCTTTGGTCTTCATTGGCCTCTTTGCTTCTTTGCAAAATCTGCAACTACTCATTTTCTCTTCTATATGGATTTGGATTTGGAGGAGCAAAGGTATTAGGAACCCTTCCTTTCCTAGAATGTTGCTCAACCTTTAATTTGGAAACTTTAGAGGCTAATGACTCTATCATCTTGGCCATTTTATCAATCTTGGGATCTGAAGATGATGAAGGCTCACCCCACTATCTCCTTCTATCAGCATTACCTTTGAGCTTTTCTGCAGCCATGATGTTTGATTCTACTTCCAGGGCTATATCTTGCATATCATCCAAAGAAGCATATCATCTCTCCCTCAACAATAAATAGAAGTCAGAATCAAAGGCATTGGCATACATGAGTCTAGTAGAGGTAGTGGTGGGTCTTACTTCTACTGGTATCTTACTGTACATGCTATTAAATCTATTATTAAAATCAGATAGCAGATCACCATTTTCCCTTTGTAAGTTCCCAAACTTAGTGTGGTAGCAAAGGAGATCCTTATTATCCCCCCAATATTTAGGAATGCATCATCTAAGGCCTCAATATCTACTATAAATATTGGGGTCAGTCCTCTGAACAATTTTCTAGCCTCTTCATCTAGGATTTGGACAAAGACTCTCATCAAGACATCATCTTCACTAATGTCGAGGTTATTAGCATAGCTATAGAATGACTCAAAATGTTCTTCAGCAATAACACATTCAGTCCTAGTGAACGTAGGCCTATATTTTTTATATTCTCTAGTAGGCCTGGCATTCAAAGTTGTGGGAAGTATTAGAGGTTCATACCTAGTAACTATGATTCTGTCCATTTTGGTAGGTGCTTGTGGACCTGCCATAGCTGTGGTGGCTAAAATAGTGCTAGTAGTTTGAATGATAGAGGGCTAAGGAGTGACTAATAGGACTAAAGGAGTATGATGGATAGGGGTGAGGTTTCCTTTGGGCTTACAACAAAAGGAGAACCTAAAGAATAACGAGCTTTATGAATCTCTGATAGTTTTTCTTCACTGCTAGTATTAGATGCTATACTCTTAACATGTATTTGTTCTATTACAAGCCTTTCTTGGAGAGATATAGGAGATTGTTTAGGTTTACCTAAACCTGATGCTCCTTTTTGCAATACCTTTCTCTCTTTGATTATTTTTTCAGGGTCAGGTACTCGGTCAGCTTGTAGCTTCTGAGGATTTCTCCGAGTATGCCTCACAAACTGAGCCAGAACTATGAAATGGAATCACCAAGAGGTTCGGCCTCCAGTAGAGTCGCTAGATAGACGATTACAACCAAAAAAATGCCCAGACTTTGTCTATCATAAAAGCTGGATCTATGTTGTTTCCCAGGGAAGCTGAGCTTTAGTTTCCTCTCCCTGGTAATGGTGCCAATTATGTTATCACTCCATGAAACTCTCCTAGGTTGTAGCTTAGAGATGCCTGGTAACATATAATCTTCAATATTGTTCTCTAAACTATTGGAATAAATGATGGTTTGGATCAAGTTAGATAACCATCTCAGCTCTATTCTCACTCAAGACATGCATGAACACTCTCACCAATATAAGGCTTTAGACCACTAATGCTCAATAATTTATAGATTCAATAGATAGATGGAGAATAATCACTATACCAGTAGATTGCATACATAAACACATATGAATGACCAGCTATAGGAAGTAAATAAGACTTACAAATCCAATTTATCAATTTAGAGATAAGATGACAGTTATCTGGCATTAGACACAACAGAAAACCTAAATAAACTATTCAAGTGCAAGCATAGAACAACAAAGAGAATGGACTTTGAACATATAATAGAAAAATAAGCTTATATTGCTAGAATGAAGATGAGAAGTTTGAAAGAACAAAGGAGGAACAACCTGCAGAAGTTGAACCCTTATTACATCTTACTTTCAGCTATTTATAGCCTGTTTACAATGCTCCTAAGCTCTAAGAGGCTTGGAGTCTTAATCTGTCTGATCTGCCTTGTTAACTGATTTGATGCCCTCTGCATAGGCTCATAGTTTTCTACTTCTGGCAGAAGAGTAACCGTTTTCAGATATTTTGGGTGGTTTGTTGCACTGTCTAGGCGTTCTCCAGTGCCAGAGATGCTCCATAATTGATTTTTTTGTTATGGATTAGATGCGCTATCTGTTGATGCTCCATGATTGCTTTGTTAGTTTGGGGGTGAGTTGCACATGTTGTGGATCTTTCTATTCCCCTTCTAGCCTCTGTCCCTGTCTCGCAACCTCTATTAGATAATGGAAAGGGTCTTCGGGCCTGTGTAATACCTTAAACATTTATAAATGATTGTTTTTCTATTATATATAGAAAACACAATATTACTGCAAAAATCCCACCTTCTCTATGTATTTTGGACTTCAAAAGTCCTAAAATATGGTTTAATTGTCTATTAGGTCCGGCCTTGTCGCCATCACATGTCGCAAAGAGCCTACTCCTGTGTATTTCCCTTGTATTATGAAATATGCGAAAAACAATGAAAAATGCATGAAAATGGGTTAGACGGACTTCAGATATTATATATTTCACTTCCCGGACCCTTTTAGGTTTGGGACTCATCACAATTATTGTTGGCCAATGCTCCCTTCGTATTTTCATTATATAACAAAAATACACGAAATACATTAAAAATTAGGCTGTTGCGGACTTGAAAATATATATATTTTTCTTCCCGAAACCCATCGGGTCTGGGTTCCATCACTATCGCACTACCCCTGTTTCCCTTTGTATTTCATTATATAATGAAATACATGGAAAATGCATTAAAAATGGCTTTGGCGCAGACTTTAAAATTTATGAACTCTCATATATAATGCTGTTGAGTCCAGCTCATCAGGTCACACACATGCCTATGCATAAGCCCCGCCCCATGGTATAGTGTCGATGCAATTATAGTGATGTGATAAATCACAATCATGCGTCGCTCACTCCCCGAGTCCTTCATATAACATGGCATATGCTCCCCGCTGATAGCGATATCGTCGATATCGGTGATCAGCGTTCCGCTCGGCCCGATCTCATCGCGACTCTACTCCAACTGCCTCCGTTGGCCACCACCGATGTGATTAGCCGCTTAGATCTGGGCCATTGATCGACCAGATCTAACGGCTGTTTTTCATTCCTCTATTTAAGCCTGCGATTATGTGTTTTTCATGTTTTTCAAGCATTTTTGCCTCCCGATAATGTATTTTCGCCCTTCCAAGGGCTCTCCTCTTATGCTGATTTTGATCATTGGATTATCTTTGAGCAAATATTGAAGATTTCAAGAGCATTTTTGGATCCCTTGGCATGATTTTAAGCAAATTTGGAGACTTTACGAGCCTATATGGATCCATTTTTGGGCCTTTCGCCAGCAAGGCTAATAGGGCCAAGAGTTCTATCAGATGTGACATGTACGGGGTATTTGCAAATAAATGGGTGAAGTTTGGATATTTACAAAATAACATTGATACTTAGAATTTATGGTTAATAAAACCCATCATCATATGTACATATTTCCAATGTTATATCTTAGGATAAAAATGCTTTCATGCTCCAATTGTATTTCATTTGTCTACCTACTTTTAACTCCTAAGTTTTTAAATCTTAGTTACCCGAGTGCACTTAGACTAGCAACTTAACATTTTCCTTTTAATGACTAATCTACTTCTATCCCTTATTGCTTCCATTGGCTCAAATTAAACTATTGAGCCAATTTTATTTGTTACCTATTGACAAACAATTTAAATCAAATTCAATCATGATTAAACTGTACAATTGGATTCTATGGACTAGTGTGGCAATTAAACAATCTGCACACAACTTTTTATTTGCAAAAATAAACTTTGACTGGGAGTAGTGGCATTTGGATTTGCAACACTTTCAAAATTTATTATTTTTTCTCTTCTCGCTAATCTAACATTTTATATTTTTTCCTTCCTTTATTAGGGCATCTATTCTAACATTTTATTTGATATGGAATTATTCATCACAATATCCCTAACATTTTTTGATTCAATATTTTTTTTGTCCACATCCTAACTTAACATTTTTTGGAATGATTTTCATTTTTTGAATAATTGATGCTAACTTACCACAACCAAAAATGCTACAATAGAGTGTTTGGCAGGATAGCCCACATGGGCAAGACAACATTAACAACTTATACAACATATTTTCGTAAGCATATGTATTAGAACAACCGGAATAGTTCAACTATCTTAATACAGGTTAAAGAAACATGCATTACAAGTGTCTAAAGAATAGTGTTACAAACAAATACAATACACGTGTGAAAACGTGATGGCCTATTATCAGGCTTTTGAATTAAGAAAAATTTCCAAGACACATCGGTACACCATTACATCACTAACCGTGATAGTGGGGCATTGGAGCCATTACTCGCTCCTCAACAAAAATACTATAGACTCTCAAGGCAATGTGGGATGAGCCAAGGTGAAAATTCCTTTCCATGTACAAATGAGGGGTATATATAGCCAAGGGTGAAACTGACCCTTGTGACTGTTCGACTTCCCTCATGAATGTTTGACTTACATGAATCTTCAACTTTACATGTCGGTCTTTTGGACTTCAATGTTACATTACATTGATTACAATAGTATGGCCCACAGTAGTGATGTGGCCGAGATGACTCATGACATGACTCGACATGATGAACTTTGTATGTTCATGCTACTGGTGATATCCATGTCAAGCTGCAGTGCTGGTAAACAATGGATCTGCTCTTGGTGTATCATAGCTTCACCTTCGTAAGCCAATGTCTGCAAAGTCTTTGATGGTCTTCGTGTTCACTTGATGTTGCACATGCATGTTTGTCCTTCGCTTGTAATTGGCATACTCCATGTGTTCATCTATTCATGAACAAGTCTCCTTGCATTCACTCCTTGTTCATCTCATTTGTCGTTGCGCCATGTCTCATCCATGTACCTATATCTGCAATCACTCATGACGAGATGACATCAAATCCATAAATCTCCCAGTATATCATGATGCATTATCTTTCGCTCGTGGATGCAGGTGACCGGGAGACAGGACAAGGCTCTAAAACTGCACAAAGCACATTTCAGGATGGGATGCAGGCTCCGGGCACTATCAGTGAAAATTTTGCAAAGGTCACTCGGAGGCTGAGATGGAAAGTCCAAATCAGCAGTGACTTTCTATCGAATCTAGCTTGGCTGGAGGGAATATCTACACAATTGTTCCATGGACATAGTGCAGGTAGCAGGGGGAGACTCGTAGTGAAAGCTACGCAGATTGTCTAGGGAGGCTGGCACCGAGAAGCGGGAGGCTACTAGCCAAAACTGCGTAGAGTTAGGAGGCTAACCTGTAGGACATCCTGTGTTTTTTTTATGCTAAGAGGGATCCTAGGAAGTTGGGATACTTCCCATGAAAACTTCTTAGTTTTCAGGAGGAGCAGCAGCTCATCTAAAAGGGTGATTGGCTGGCGAAATTGCGTAATATTTTAGGGCAGTGCAGTGACAAGCAGTAGGTATCTGTCTAGTATGTCTACACATTTTCTTCAGTCAGCAGAAGAGGGCATGCTTGGCAGATACAGTGCAATTTTTTGGAGTGAGGCCCGGGGTCACTACCTGGTCAAACTCTCTAGTTGACCACCTAGAGGCATGATGGTGTTGCTAGTGGGAATTGAAGATTGAGATAGTTTGCTCAAAAACTTCTTTATTGTTCTCGGTGATGTTCAATTGGGTCAACCCTAGGATTCCTCAATGGAAACTGCCTCGGAGGCAGCCTCAAGCTTTGTGCAATTTTCGGCAGTAGTACATGATCAATGAAAGCTGATACTGTGTAGTGCATCTTAGCAAAGTTCCAGCTATTGGAGGGTGGTTCGGTCGACATAGTTTCAAAAAAATGACTAAGTGTGTGAACAAGTGACTTCGTACATGCATTACCTTTCGAGCACACACTCAACATGACATCATGACAAGATGCCCTAAACCATCAAGGTAACGACACTCAGTGTGACTGACTGATAGATGTGAGCGACAAGTACAACACTTTTGATATATCGTTGAATGACCAAAATGAACTTTGCGCGACATTGCATACAACTTCGTGTGTGAGTGCGACAGATGCTTACATAGTGAATACAACTTGCACACATGAAGATGGAATTTGTGCATAGCTAGAACATAGCTACAAGAATGACATTGTGACCAACATGCTACAATATGTTCGGTGAACGGTCAAGCGAGGAGGGTGCAAAGACTCAGCATGAGCTCACAGGATGTGCTCGGGTGCTTGTAAACATTAAGGAAAAACCCAAGGGAGGCTCCAAAATTGGATGGAGGCCAAGATTTTGGAGGGTGTTGCAGTCTCTACAACAAACATGTCAACATGAAAGATAACCATCTAATCGTCTTGAGGATCCATGACACCTAGAGTAGATAGTAGATCTTTTCATTGTGATTGGCATGTCTAGAGAACTTGCAACATTGACATGGAAACAGGAGACTCCACAAAGCCATCTATTATGCTATATGTATGGGCACCTTTGGTAGAAGTCGAATTTCAACGTAACGGACCTTTGGGGGTCTTGGAAATAACCTCAACCTTAGGTTGGGGGATATGTAAGGTTCCATATGATGACAATAGAGGCTCGGTGGAAACTTTGGGTTGGGACTCAGTTGTTGACTTAGTGGGTGGCTTGTCATATTTGTGCAATCGATTCTAAAGGTTAACTTTCTTGATATTAACCTCATTAGAATTCATCATAAGAATCTGATAATCATGGTGACCAGATAATGGAGCCGATTGAGCTTCCTAACATTCTATAGGTTGGGTAGCTATATATCCTTGGTGAGGGAAAGGATTGGTAAGCATTTTTGGTTGGAATGTAGGAGGGGGAGGAGGAGTAGTGGGCTACAATCCTCGAGAAGCTACTTGAGCTTCCCATACTTGTTGCATTTGAGGTAAAAGAGGACACTCATGGGTATAATGATCATATACGTCACAACAAGCACAAGGTTTATTCGTAAGAAGACCCTTGGTTTGCTTGGGTCGACCACCCTATTGTTGGGTTGTGGGAGTAGGTTGAGAACCCCGAGGGGAATTTGGTGGAGGACCTTGGTTGCCTTGATTACCTTTAAACTATTGGTTCCTATTACCCATCTCCTTGTTCCTTTTCTTGGGTTTAGGGGGATTTGGTCCACTCTGTTGAATATACACTTGTCCTTGCGGAGGAGGTGGTTGTTGTAGCGGAGGGGGAGAAGGCATGGGGGGTTGGGGTGCTCACGCCAGAGGAGCTGGAGCGCTAGGCTATGCATACTAATAATAAGGAGATGGGGTGACATTTGTATAAATAGGAGGTGCAACAGTTGGCCCTGGAATCTATTGATGTGGATGAGGATATGCATATGGCATACTGGGACCTGGATAAGGGTTGCCTGGTGGAGGATTGGGGGAGGGATAATTATAAATGGAAATGGTCCCTCCCTAAGGTGGACCATAACTCACCTGAGGTGGAGCATATGGTTGAGGATGTGATATGGTTTCAACTATTCCATCTGTGGCATGATATTTCCCTAGTGCATTAGCAGCACCAGGCCAAGGCAGATCAAGGATGACAATGTAAACATAACTTGACTATGCATAAATCATATCAAATTTTAAAGTTATTTCGAGTGCCTCATCCTTAGACTAGGGGAAGTGTGACGTGATGACTTTAGAAATGGGGGCCAACAACGATCTAAGGAACCAATCCATATAGATTCAGTCTTCGAATTCAGGAGCTCTACATATGCTCCTTAGGAGCATATGGTTGAGGGTGTGATATGGTTTCAACTATTCCATCTGTGGCATGATATTCCCCTAGTGAATTAGCAGCACCAGGCCAAGGCAGATTGAGGATGACAGTGTAAACATAACTTGATTTGGCATAAATCATATCAAATTTTAAAGCTATTTCGAGTGCCTCATCCTCAGACTGGGGGAAGTGTGACACGATGACTTTAGAAATGGGGGCCAATGACGATCTAAGGAACCAATCCATATAGATTCGGTCTTCGAATTCAGGAGCTCTATAAATGGTCCTCCTTCTACATCATTCCTGAACATGGTTGGAAAGGCAAGTGGCAGAAGTTTGACGAAAATAAGTCAAAATTTTGGTACCAGTATCATAATGGAGAGGTAACTGGAAATATGAATGAAAGGTTGTGGCAAGAGTCACTAAATTGGAATTAGTACACTCAATTGGTCAACATACCACTTAGCAGCAACTCTAGTGAGCATACTTTGGAAAAAATGAAGACAAATGGAGTCTTCAGTAATGGAATTTGATGAACACCACATGTGGAAGAAGCGAACATGATTAGATGGATCTTCTCCAGGATTACCTTCAAACTTGAGGATGTTTGAAGGGAGTTTAGTAGGCATAGTTGGCTGTGTGGAATCATGGAGAAGTAGATCATTGATAAGCTTGCTAAATCTAGGAGACTTAAACGAGCCAAAAAAGGAAGCAAGGGAGTAGGAGTGTCCACTCCAGTGGGGATTCTGCTGGTGGGGGCACCCTGTTTGGTATGTAGGTTACCACTCGAGGTTCCCACACGCATGTTAGAGCCTGGCATGGTGGTGATATGGGGTTGAGAAGACGTGGAACCAAAGGATGAAATGGATGATTCAATAGAATTAGAATCAGAATGATGACTCGATGGAGGACTGGGAGGATATACTATAACTCAATGGGGAGGAGTAATATGTCCTAATGGTCATTGGGGGTGAAGACCTTGAATTTGATGTGACAAATTCCTAGGGGGTGCAATGATTTCCAAACAATAAAAATTTAAGGACTAAAGGGTGATGATAGGAATAAAAGAGAAATAAACAACAAGAAAACACCTAGTAAAGTTGTGTCAAGTGTAAACTAAATATTTTAATGATGATCTAAATCCTCAAACAATCCTAGATCTTCTATTTCAGGTGGCCTTCTAAAGAACTTCTTACTTGACGGATTATGATCCCTGCAAGTATAGTTTTCCAGAGAAAGGTGAGGTAGAGAACCAACTAATTCCCACAGCCATTCATATAGGGTGTTTTCCTAAGATTGGTCACTATGGTTACCTTCATTGCACAGGGGTGGTCAATTCTTGAGCTTCTTGGTAGTCAGCCACCACACAAGATTCCCTACCATGAGTTCGGTAGCCTCGAGGAGAACCGCTCGCATGATGACCTAGCCTAACCCCCTCTTAATCAATTTTTTGACACACTCTGGATTTTACCATGGGATGGTAAAGTATTTTAATCTCCCTAATATGTCATCTTATATGTATCAGTGAGAGAGATTGATGGGGGTTATTGTTATAGCACCATTTACCACTCTTATGAGATCTGATGCTCTGATTATGGCCTAGGGAAATCCTTCCTTCGAGACTTGGTCTAAAATCTAAAAAATAGTGTTTTATTCCCTATACACTACTTTTCCCTATGATAAAAGTGTGTACATGCGGGTCAGTATTGTTGAAATGTGGCAACAAGAATATTCCAATTTTAATTTGTCCTTGAATTAAAATTGTGAATTAAAATCGAATTTAGTCTTACTAGCTACTTGGAAATAATTAATTAATTCATTATGGATTAATTAGTTGGAGAA
>APFE031287852.1:31288-42353 GCA_000404065.3 Pinus taeda | reverse complement strand
TTATTTATATATGGGAAAAGGTATATCGGAAGCTATATTATTATGTTAAAAATTAATATGAAATGAAATGAGTAGAGTGAACATACCACTAAGCATAATGTAATATTTGTGCATTTTCTTCACATACACTTATATTTGGGATAAAATCTTTTTGTGGGTATTTTGAATGAAATGGAATTTAGCATGGGGTTGTTTACTTTTCATAGGAAAATGGAGTTTAACCTTAGGAAAAGAGGTTTTATTAGGGTAATGAAGGGAAATGACTTTTATGAATGGAATTCTAAAACTTGATGTCCATAAGTCATTAAGCCGAGGGTCTGGGCCACCAAAAGTCAGAGAAATGCTCTGAGCCTTTATGACTTGAAGGATTTTTAGTACTAGAACATACTTGTAGATGGGGAAATTAGTAAGTATAGGGATGAAATGAATGAGGGGAAGTCAATTAAATCAACTTGTAAACCTCTGCTTTTGCTTTCTTAATCGCTCATGCACATTGAAACATATGATTAAGCATGATAAATGTGTTTTTGTCCAATCAAATTTATACTTCAGCAACCTTTCTTCTACTTACCCATTACTTACCCTAACATTTTTTCTTCACTTATTTGGGTGCATTTAAGCTAGCAGACCCTTTTCTTTCCTTTTCTTTTATAAAACAAACTATCTACTTCTAACCTTATATCTTCCAAGGGCTCAGATTAAACTGATGAGCTACTTTTATTTTCTCTACCTATCTAATGATTTGCCAAGATCAAGTTGTTTGGTCAGATTTTATTCTCTAACTATAAACATAAAATTCAAAGCATGAAACAGTCAAGATTAAGCAGTTTGACTACCATGGGTTGTGGCATGTATGATAAACTGCACACAACCATTATTTAAGACAGTAAAGTAAAGAGTAGTGGCACTTGGACTTGCACACTTTCATGATCTGTTTTTATTTTGGGGTAAATATATATATTTTTCAATTTTGTTTATTTTTTACCTTTTCTTATTTTTCTTGTCCTTTGATATTTCTTTTAGGACACACCCTCTTTACATTTTTTAATTTTTAATATGGAAAACATTTGCAGAAAGCAAAGGTATGTACAATATTACAAGACTTAACCTTCGCCAATTCAAAATTATGAATCCTATCACTATAGGACTCTAACATTTTACGGGCCATGCTAAATACTAGGCTACTAGGATGAGAAGGGGTTCTATTCTTTCGCAGTGTACATGTTTCATAGCCAAGAAAAACCATTTAGGGGTGGTATTTTTATTTTGTATAGTAGTCGTTCATGTGACAATGTCAAAAGGTAACTCCATAGTGAGCTCTCGTTCCTTTGGATGGAATTTTTATAACTAAATCAAAGAGAGAATAGCTTTGGCCTCACATTCTAGTTGGGTTTTCTCCCATATTAGGTTACTAAGGATAAACATTGTGCTCATTTGTGTGGATGGTGTGTACATGTTCCTTTTTTCTCATTTTTGTATTTTATTTATTTCTCAAAGTTCAAGTAAAGCTAGTAGTTAATTGTGCAATTTCATTGTCGTTACTTGCCTTATGGATTTTATTTGCAACAATAGTACTCATTTATTATTTTTTATACTTAAATATAGGTAGATATTGCCGAAGCAATGGAGCTTGTAAGAGGTGTTAGGGTTTTGGGTTTAAGCAGATCATTGAAGGATGTCGTCATCATAGGAATGGACATTGTAATTCAAATAGGAGGAGGTTATAAGCTTGGAGAAGAAATACACCCAAGCCCTATGGAATTGAATATGAGCAATCTCAACCTTTTGAGGCATGAATACTCTTATGTTGTAAACTATTAAGTGATTGTATGACTGGGCTATGGCTTCAACCTGTGCTCGTCATCTTTATTTGGGCTTCGACCTTGCCTGACTCCACGGTGTTGTGGCAAGCCGGGCAGCATGCATGTCAAAAGTTTCTTTCAGTGAATTTTTTGTATGAGGAAAGGGGTGTGTCGTTGTTATCCCTTAGCGAATCCTGCTCGGGATATAGTGCTCACTTGAATGTCCTGGGTATTCTTTGTTGTATGAATTTTATTGCAACCTTTTTTCATGTGAATGATTTGAGAATCTTCCATGCAAAATGTTTGTCAATATATCTAACCAAACTCTTCATGATTGGAGGGGTAGTGCTTGGAAATTGTATGAAAAAACTCCCCAACCAGACTTGGTTCCTAGGTCTATCCCGAGGCATGACAAATGCTTGAGTGGGAAGTTTTCCTGAAAAGTGTTTTTTGAAACCACTGACCATGATTTTCAATGGGGCTTCAAGGAAGCCTGCAAATTTTTTGACTCAATCTTCCAGCAAGATAAGTTTCTTTAGCCAACCATGGTTGTCTCATGTTGCTGGTCTTTAGCTAAGCAGAAGGATTTCGACAAAGTGTGTGCTTAATTTTTAGAAATGTGGGTTAATATAGGGATTGATAATGTCTACAAAATGTTTGATGAAAGTCTCAAACCAGCGGGCCTTCCTAGAGGTTCTAAGCCTCCCTAATGAAATTTAACTGATGGTTGAATTAGGCTAAGCAAGGATTCGAGGAAGATGTTTTCCAAAGCTTCCCCATTTTTGTTAGGTCCTTGTCCACACAATATCTATGTCTCGAGGTAAAATAGTCAGCCTCTATAATTTCGGTAGATGATGACATCCATTAAATTATAGGTATTCTTGTGGGAGCGATTATGATCCTCTATGAAGGGAGGTTATTGAAAATGGAAAATGATCTCAAAGAATATGGCATTAAAAAGGGTGTCATTATCTCCTTACTTGTTGGTTAGGAAGGAGGTGGCAAGAGAGGCAAAGAATCTTCTTCTGTCAAGCCCGTGTCTTTCAAGGGAGCTATAAAGCAAGATCCTAGTCCTTAGACTCCCAAGGAGATTCCGAGTCAGTCATTTATAGTGGAACATTCCTAAAAAACCCCAACACTAGAGGTGAATGAAATCATTAATAAGAAAAGAACAACAAATTTTGAAAGTTGGGAAATTATATGTTGTTTTAATGGATTTTTTCCTTTGACATCTGTCCTTTGAGATTGGGTCCAACATAATAGGTCCCAGAATCTATATCTGCTATTATGTTCAAAGGGATAGTTTGTGTTTCTCTTTAAATATTTGGAATACTAGAAGAATGTTTTCAACTAGGGGCCCTAGTTTTGGGGCCATGCTGGTCTTTCGATTCATCCATGGTTTCTAAAGTTTAATCCTTTAACCATGAAGTCCCTGACAGTTCCTACTTGGGTTAGGCTCTCTAACTTGCCTCTTCAATGGATTTGGCTAGAGATCCTAAAGGATATTGGATACTTTATAGGAAACTTTGTCAAATTTGATAGTGAAATATTATGAAAAGGTTTTGTAAGTTTCATCTTTATATGTGTGGAAGTGGACCTCAATGAAGGGTTACTTGACAAAATCGTCCTAAATTGGGAGGAAAAGGAGTATATCCAGCCATTAGACTATGAAAACACTGCCTTCAAGTGTAGAATTTTCCAATAGCTAGGTACTTCCAAAATGGTTGTCCCTCTTCAAAGGGGGCTTTCTACAACCAGGAGCCAAAGAGAAGCTATTGTGGATGGAGAGATCTGAAGGTCGCAATCAAGCCTAATAATTCTGCAAGTCAAAACAAGAATAATTCCTAGAAACAACATACATCTCCCAACAATTTAGCCTCTCAAGCTACTAAGAAACCCCCGTTTGCATCGACACAATCCTTAGTAAAGGTAAATCTTTCGAAAAAAGAAAATTAGAGAACTTCAACCAAAATTGTGCTTGCAATTTGTGGGAAGGAGTGAAAACATGACTTTGATCATTGTCATTGTGAGAAAGATCTATCAAATTTGGTTGATCTAGATGCTATGGAAATTTCTCAAAAAAATGAAGAAGCAACATTATCCTTTGTTGTGATGGATGGCTTGGTAGGATGAATTGATTTCCATAGGAGAAAAGGTAAAAAAAAACCCATGAATCATCCTGGTTTTTGAAACCATAATTGTAGTAGATGTACTATAAAGTATCTGATTTCCTGATGTAATATGTTTTTTTGGAATTATAGATTTAATTTACCAAAAAGAGAGGTAGTAGTTAATTAATTTTGGATCTAAGGAAAATTAATTTACATATTCTAATATTTCATAGTATTATAATATCTTCCGTAATGAACTGATCCAACAAAATATCTGTAGTAGTTTATAGATCAAAAGTTCATCACATTTCATTGCTAAGTTTTGATTCATCACACCCATTTCAAGTTGACACTAGTCATTTTTGTCAATTGTCATCATTCCATCAACGAGTTCACACATTTTACTTATGTAATGATATTGAAAACATAGCTATGCTGATTGAAGAATTGCTATTGTGTTGCTTCATAAAATGGTACTTAATGTTATGCGAAGTACAATGACCATTTGAATATTACAATTTATTATTGTCATATCTCTCTTCATGTTATGAACCTTACACCTTAAAATGATAAGAAACTAATAGTTACAGACCACTTTTAGGGGCCAACCTCTTTTTTGAATTAATACAATGTACAAGACAATATTTATGGTCCTAATACTAGGTCTCCTTAGTGTGTGTGCGTGTGTATATATATATAGGAGACAAAATGTACAATTATAATAAAATGGGAACATGAAAGGTTCTAGCCTACTTCATGATATAACAATAGAAATGTCATCACTCAATATATGGGGCTTAATAAAGTATTTTAGTGTTAACATGGGGCTTATATATGGCTTACCATGCCCCTTGCCTTTAAATGAGTGGTGTCCAAAACACTTGACACCCTCGAGGTGTTTCTACATGAACAACCCATCTTTCCATGATGCCTCTTCCACTAGTAGGTTTTCCCAGTTGATGAGGTACTCAATAATAACTTGATTTCTTAGTTACTTAATCCTAATTCCTAGGATTGTTTTTATTATAGTACACTTTTTAATTCTTCATTAATATTTGGTAAAATAGTTTGCACTGGTATTTTTGATCTGAATTTAAATAGGAACACAAAAACTTATAGATATAATCATAAACACATAGATGCAACAGAAAACACTTCATTTCATTAATAGAAAAATATTGAACTATGCTTACAAACATAATGGAAATAAGATAGCTCGTGTGATGGTAGTTTATCTCTGAGAAGATATGTGGCGCCTACATGCCTCTAAAATGGGTTACAATGAGGCTCAAGGGCCAATTTGTTATTGGAAAACATGAGAAAACCCTAAACTAAAAAACCCTAACCCCAAGAGATGTAACACCAAGGGTTTGTGGGCCCCGTTGGGGTTAGTTGGGCAACCAATTTCCCATGGTGTAACTTGGTCATATTATCTCCGTTTGGAGCACACGATACCTTGTTGGGAAGGTCTCTCTAAGTACTATAGGTTTCACTGCAAGACCCTACCTATGGTTACAAGCCTACCGTGAACCCCAAAAAACATCGTTTAGGGGATCAAAACTGCTCTAGAAGGTTAGGACTCAAAAAACTGCTAAAAATAGTAAATGCTGAAATGAACAAGGAAACAAATGAAACTGTATGGGGAGTCTAGGTGGAATGGATCATTCCTCCCTAGTTAGGAAGAAATGGTCCCCATTGCATGCATAATCTCCATGAGGTGAGGAAATTTATGTGGAACTTGGTCCCTAGTGAACCACTTGCCTTGGTGAAGGAGTTGGCCTGCTTTGACAACTCGATATAGTTGTATCCTTTATTGGTGAGTATTCTTGATCTATTTGTCCATGATCTGATCAGTTGTGGCCCGTTCAATGCAGTTTGGGTTGAGCTCTTTTGGTGTGAGTTGTTCTGCAATGTCAGATGTGTCTAACAATGGTGGAAAGTATGGCCGAAGGTGATCTACATTGAACACTAGGTGCAAACCAAGGAACGGTGGGATGCTTAGCTCGAAGGCATTGTCACCGACAACCTTGGTGATGGTGTATGGCTCATATCGGAGTGGGCAAAGCTTGCGGTGGGGTCCAGCGAGGTACTCCTTCTATAAATGTAGCCAAACTTTGTCGCCCACTTGGAACTTGTGTGACACTCGATGTTGATCATGCGACTACTTGTACTTAGCATTCGCTCTATCCAATATATCATCGACCTACTAGTGGATGTGTTGAATGTGCTTAATGAAGATATTAGCCCTTTCAGCTTCGGAATCAAAGTGAGCCGAATCTACCTGAGTGGTTGCAAATGCTATGGCCGCATCAATGGGGCATAATGGCTGAAATCCCAGCCCTACCTGAAAGGGGTTGTGGCCTATTGAGCTGTGGAGAGCTCTATTGTAGCTGTGTTGGATATAGGGGAGACTTTCATCCCACGTGCATGGATGCTTCAAGTTGAACATGTGCAGAATGTGTACGATCATCCTGTTGACAACCTTTGTTTTGCCATTAGTTTGGGGATGTAAAGTCGTGGACTTAGTAAGTTTTTTTATCTAGCATCGACCAAATATTTGACCAAAATGCACTCAGGAATTTGTTGTCCCAATATGAGACAATGGACTATGGGATCCCAAAGTGTATCCACACTCGCTCAAAGAAGAGCTTAGCAGTGGCCTCTACTATGATACTCTTCTTGCAGGCTGCCATGATGGCCATCTTAGAGAATCTTTTATTGACCACAAAAACACAATCATTTCCGTGCTTAGTAGAAGGAAGGTCCGACATGTAATCCATGGAGACATATTCCCAAGGCTGACTAGGAGTAGATAGAGGAGTATACATGCCTTTCTTCTTGATGGTTGGTTTGTCAATGGCACAAGTGTTGTAGGATATAATGTACTTCCCAACATCTTGACGAAGTTTTGGCTAATAAAAATACTTCTGCAATATCGCCACTATTTTCTCTACTCTGAAATGTCTAATGACCTGATTATAGTGCCCCTCCCAAATCATCTTGGAATTTTCACTTGGAGGAATAAATATGTGTCCCAAGTGGCATAACAATGCAACCTAAAGGTGAAAATTTGGAACTTGCTTCCCTTCCAGGAGTGTCTGGTATATGCTGTCGAATTCTGGTTTGCTCTTGTAAAAAAGAAGCCACCCCAATATCTCGTGCCCATAGGAGTCAAGTACAATGATCAACACTTGACCCAAGTTTTGCGTTATTTAGCCAAACAAATCCCTATACTACTGTCCCTTTCAGCAACAGTGGTGGAGCGTGGACTGAGGTCTCACCCAAAGTAGTATGGGGGATGTTCGAACCAAGTTTCTGCACCCTTGAGATGTTGGAGGGGACGATTTAGTCCAACTGTGAATACCCTCGTGCAGGTCACTTCACGCACTTCCCTGACCTGCGAGGCCATCTCGCTCTGTTATACTTGCCTTCGCATAGCCCTAACCAGAGGTTGAGGAGCTTTCGTGCTGCTAAAGCAACGATCTGTGCTATTTCCCCAAGTTACACCGCGGATCTTACTTATATTCTTATAAAAGTTAGTTATCTTTGCGTAAATTGATACTTTATATTATATTCACTTATTCAGCATATTCATATAAGTTCGCGCAACAAATAAACAGTAAACTTGCAATTCATACCTAATATACTTCAATACATAAAATGGGAAAAGATACACAGAAATATTGTAAAACTTCTCTTTATTAATGCTTCAATTGATTATAGATTCGACCTGCCCTGTGCACTCAGCTGTAGGGGTCCGTGCACTCAGCGGTCGACTACTAGGCCTATGTGCACTCAGTTGCAGATCCTTCTCCTACTCTATGACCCAAAGACTCAACTTTACACTTAGACTTGTTATCACCTGAAGAAACTCTCCTAGGTTGTATCTCAGAGATGCTCGGGAACATTACAAACTCAACAAAAATGTTGGAAATTGATGAATGGAAGGAATGATGCTTGTCCAAGCCAGATAAACACTTCTACTATGCTTAACTCCAAACATGGGTGAACACACCCAGACTACAAGGCTATAGACCACCAATCACTCACAGTTTAAGGAATAGGTGAAGATGGAGAATACTAACCACACCAGTAGATGCACAAGACCATGTGATGGCTGATTGCAACAAGTAAAAAGGTTTGCAAATCTATTTCCTAATGCACAGACAGGATGACAAATCTCTAGCACTAAAATAACAGAAACTTGCATAACACATTCAATGATACATACTAGATTCTAACACAGAGGTGGGATAACAGCCCCTCAAATGCTAAATATCAATAGCACATGAAAAATGCATAACAGGCACAACCTAGAACAGAGAAGAAGTGGAAAGTGAGCAATTAACAACAAAAGAAGCTTGTATTTGTTGAAAATGAAGACCAGATGCTGCTGCAAGTATCAAAGTAGTTACACTCTCCAAAAGTTGAACCTTACATCAAAACAACAATCATCAACCTTGATTACATATGTGTTCTGGGTATATATAGAGTTTCATTACAAAGATATTCTGCTGCTCAATGCGTGGAGGGGTCATAATGGACCACCAACCGCTTTAACTCTCTGATGGAGTCTCTGCTACAAACTGACTGTGTCTGCGGACGAATTTTACCTTCTCTGGCACTCTGTTGTACTTCTCGAGCAAGTGTAGTGGAACTCCGTAACCATTGAATGCATTCACCTGCTCGGCTTTGTACCTTTTTCTTCTCGGCCATCCCTTCCTGTTAAATGCAGTTGTTGTGGGCAAATGTGTCGGGAACTGGATACGGGCCTCCTTCTTCCTTTGGATGCACAATACAAGCTATGGACGTGAAGACGACATGGAGGCCGAATGAGCGGGACGGGAACAAATATCAGCATTTGGATCACATGGATGGACGACGGAGATCTATCAGCGGGAGATAATAGGAAGAAGCGAGAACAAACAGTCGTGAGCCATTGGATCCTGGGTGGGCAGATCCAACGGCTATTAGGCGGAAAAGGTGCATGGGAGATAACGCGTGGGGACGGGCAAATGGCAGTAAGTGGTATGTATTGCACTGCTTTTGGGAGGAAGGTGGTAAACGTACATAGGCAAGCGATCATAGTCACTGCGCGATGCATGGCGGATGGGACAGGGTAGAAAACCGCTTTATCGCGAGTTAATGTGCAGGCGGTTTGCAGGATCAGGAGGAGCGATCACCGTTGGATTGAATGGACAGACGACAGATATTGGTTTCGAGGAAAACTAAGCAATATGGAAAATACACTATCGGAGGCGGAAAGCAGACTTGAAATTTTATACACAGGAGTGGTGAAACATATCGAGTTTGGCACCTAATATTGCATTGCTAAAATGGAATGGTCTGCGTTAACGTTCAGCCCTGACCCTGTGCAAATTGCGATCGCCGATAGAGATTAGATCTCGGACCCAATAAGGAAATAACAATAGTTTATAATTATATAGTGTCCAAAAGGGGAAATCGACAATCGGCCATCGACGATGCTATAGACATGGCTTATGAAAGACTTGCAGAAAGCTACGATTGCGATTGCGATGAGGCAAAGGGGCTTATGAAAAGTGCGTGGTCACGCGATCACGGTCTCATGGGTTTAAACTTTGCACTCGAGGACCTGAGGGAAAGCAGGTTTAACCAGGTTTTAGAGGAAAACATAGATAGTGAGGACTAAGAGAGTATGAGGAGAATGAAGGGGAAGAAGGAAACAAACTGCTGCGAGCCCCCTTTGTGCAAAAACACATGGCCAAGATGCTGAAGTATGTAGTAGAGCTAACACTGGCTCCTTCTAGGGATGAGATCCTCCTTGTGAGGTCTCAAGAACTGCAGACCAATGCCTTCATACAGAACAAGCATAAAAAACATTGCCTAGTATTCCTTTGGGCATGGAGTCTAATTAAGTCTACGCTAAACCTGTAAAAGAACATGCTTACAATCGTTAAGGCTCAAAAACCTTAAACAACATAAATCTTCAAAAACTAGCCCTCTACTAGACCAACAAAACTGTGTCTCCTCCTCTCGGCCTGCCTATCAACCGCTTCATCAAAGATCTGCAAAATTGGATTTATTTGATCCTTTACCTCAAACAGTTTGTGGCATTTGAGCTTATTAGGTAGAGAATGTTTGTATTTCACCCCCTCTCTGTATGCTCTCATCCTTGGATGTTCTTCGTAAGAGCCTTTGTACACCTGCTGAATAACAACGATTGATGTGTACTTATTTGTGTCATCTGTGGCCTACACAATTAATATGAATGGCAAACCAATTTATTCTTGTGTGGAGGACACACAAAGATCACCTGCTCCTGCATCTTTCTTAGAACAGTCCACATCTAAGGAGGTGTCCCAAAACTGTACACCCTCTTCCTCTGTGATCTAACAAACTGCCCTTTCAAGCTGTGTGGAGGCCACCTGGGTAGGCTTCGGAATATCAAGACTGAGATTATCAACATCAGCCTTGGGCATTGAAGTCTGGCCTGCTCCAATGCCTAATGGGCAATTATGAGGGCTTGTCACTTGAGTAGACAGAGGGACAAAATATGATGGGGAGCTTTCCTCTCCCTTTTTGATCACTGTGCTGGGGATAGATCTACATAGTCATGGGAAAAAGGGCTAGCTTTAGGCTTAGCTTCTTCAAGGATGGTAGGACCTGCTGCTATCTGCTTCTGTTGATAAGCTTGTTGTTCTGCAGGTATAACAAACTCATGAGCAGTGCCTTTAGATAGTTACTCTTCATAGGAAGCTCTGGTTAAGAAAGGGGGACTGCCCTTATCTTCCAAACCATGGACCTCCTCCTCCTCTTCAAACAGCTCTTCCTCCATGACTATAGTTTGAAAAAGGGTCTTTACCCTTTGGTCTTCGTTAGCATCTTTGCTTTCTTGCAAAATCTGCAGCTGCTCCTTTGCTCCTCTGTATGGATTTTGATTTGGTAGAGCAAAGGTACTAGAAGCTCCTGCTTCCTCGGAATGCTGCTCAGTCTCTAATCTGGAAACTTCAGAGGCTAATGTCTCTATCATCCTGGCCAATATATCAATCTTAAGATTTGAGGATGATGAGGACTCACCCCCCTGTCTTCTCCTTTCAGCATTACCTTTGAGTCTCTCTGCAGTTATGATGTTTGATTCTACTTCAAACGCCGCATCTTGCATATTAGCCA
>APFE031287852.1:2915-23442 GCA_000404065.3 Pinus taeda | reverse complement strand
ATTCTCTTTGATAAACCTGCGTATATCTCTTTCTTGTCCTGCTGTACTGAGATCTGTCCTCTGATTAAGTTGCCATCCCCTGTACCAACCTCTAAGCACCTGTACCAACCTCTGAGTGAGTTGCCATCAAGGACAACACTTGAAACATAATGCCAACATTTTCTTCTCTTCTCTGCCAATTGTGCCATCCGCAGTTTTGTCTCCTCCTTCTTCTGCTGAGCAGCAGACTTTTCCGTTTCTGTCGTGGAGAGGGTTGGAAAGCACCACTCCGGCGGCCATGCCTCAAGTACGTCGAAGATAACATTATCCGTGGTGAAGTATGGTAGTTCATTCCACTTCCTTGCGAGGTCCTTACGTGTCTTGATGTAGACGTGATGGAAGTCTGCCTTGAACTCTGTGAAGCTTTGTAGGCTATTGTGGATAGTGGGCGATAATTGCGGCTTGTGGCTAATCCCCATTCTGATGTTCATCTCCATGAACACCTAGAATATCTTACTATCTGGGATCTGGTTTGCATCTTTAGTGGCTCACAACGAAGCGTACTTCACGGCCTCTAGGGGATCCCTCTCAATTGGGGGTAACTGACTATCCTTAGGAAATTCCCCAGCCACCAGAACTATGGATAGCAGAAGCCATGCATAGTGGAATGACTTCCCCTATTCCTATGCCTTGCAGTGATTCTCCAAGAAATCCTTGCACAAGAATTCAGACCAGTTAAACTGGACCCCCTCTGCGCACTGCTTGGCAAGTGCAACCACCGGCATGGGCACCTCACCCGCGCAACACTTCCACATGACCTTACCCACCAGTATATGAGTTGCAACTCTGACTACCTTGTTTTTGATATTGGAGATTGCGTAGCCCCTCTTTTTCTTATCCAGCGTATATTTCTTTTTCATGGCCTCCACGATGGCCAAATCACTACTTTTACCCACTGAAATGTCTGTTGGGTCTTCCCCTTTACAAGGGAGTCGGGTAATTCTATGGATTAGGTGGTTCGTGATGGGGATGGGCTCCTCCAGCCACAAACACCCATCATGCACCAGGAAACGTAGCTGCCTGATGACAAAGATAGTTATTGGGGCACAATAGTAATGCGACACCCAGAGCAGGTTCAACAACCTTGCTTTCGGTAGCCCTCGCAACCACTTGTGCGACTCCAATTATACAACTCCCATCGTAGTGTTTTTCTTCGGCTTCATGAACTGCGTTGTTTCCAAGTGTGGGAAATTTTCATGGTCCGCAAGGTCCCAATATTCAAACTTTAGACTCGTCACTCATCCTAAGTGCACTCCTTCAAAAATGATATCATCAGGTAGCAGCAGAACCATTTGTTGGCTTGATGGGGACTGACCCAGGTTCGGAGTTATTTAGCCAAACAAATCCTTGTACTACTGGCCCTTTCGGCAACAACCGCGGAGCGCGGACTGAGGTCTCACCCGAAGTAGTATGGGGGGATATTAGAACCAAGTTTCTATACCCTTGAGATGTCTAAGTGGTTGATTTAGTCCAACTGTGAATACCTTTGCGCACTTCCCTGACCTGTGAGGCCTTTGCACTCTGTTATAATCTCCTTCGCGCAGCCCTAACCAGGGGCTAAGGAGATTTCGCGCTGCTAAAGTAGCGATCTGTGCTATTTCCCCAAGTTACACCGTAGATCTTACTTATCTTCTTATAACAGTTATTTATCTTCGCGTAAACAGATACTTTATATTATATTCACTTATTCAACATATTCATATAAGTTCGCGCAACAAATAAATAGTAAACTTGCAATTCATACCCAATATACTTCAATGCATAAAACAAGAAAAAATACATAGAAATATTGTAAAACATCTCTTTATTAATGCTTCAATCAGTTACAGACTCAATCTGCCTTGTGCACTCAGTTGTAAGGGTCTGCACACTCAGCTACAGACTACTAGGCCTCTGTGTACTCAACTGTAGAGCCTTCTCCTACTCTACGACCCAAAGACTCGACTTTACACTTAGAATCAATGCTTCATCATTAGATCTTATATGGATGACTTATGTCTCTTTACACTTAGAGCCTCACTCTATTTATACAATCCTATTATTCGCGGACCATGGGTAGAACTCTCAAGCTAACATTACATTACAAAAGTAAGGGCGGACAACCCTATGAATTAATTACAACTTAGCACTCTGCACCCACAAATCGCAGAGTCTTTACATCGTACTTAGTCAAAAATTTAGCTTTAAGCCCCAAAACTTGCCTTAGGGGGGGTCCCATGCCCAAAAGGCTAGGAGTAGATAGAGGATTATACAGACTTTGCTTCTTGATGGTTGGTATGGCAATGGCACATGTGGTGTAGGATCTAATGTACTTCCCAACATCCTGACAAAGTATCGACCAATAAAAATACTTCTGCAACATCACCACTATTTTCTCTACTCCGAAATGTCTAGTGAACCGATTATAGTGCACCTCCCAAATCATCTTGGCATGCTCACTTGAAGGAACAAAGATGTGTCCCAGGTGGCATAGTAGTGCAACCTAAA
Organism: Pinus taeda; assembly: GCA_000404065.3. Lineage (NCBI taxonomy): Eukaryota > Viridiplantae > Streptophyta > Pinopsida > Pinales > Pinaceae > Pinus > Pinus taeda. Next base: position 20,916 of record APFE031287852.1, on the reverse strand, counting down.
GGTGAAAATTTGGAACTTTCTTCCCTTCTAGGAGTGTATGGTATATGTTGTCGAATTCTGGATTGCTCTTGTAAAGATGCGGCCACCCCGATGTCTCGTGCCCACGGGAGTCAAGCACAATGATTAGCGCCATGAAAAGTGATCGGCTGAGGTAATAAACAACATTATTGGTGTTTCCCTTCTTATACGTAATGTTCAAATGGAACTGTTGCATATAGGTGGACCATTTTTTATGATGATCGTTATACAACTTCCCTTCTGTCTGTATGAAGTATAGAGGTTGGCAGTATGTGTGAATAACCGTTTCTTTCCCCATAATGTAATGCTTCCATTGACGGCATACCTACACAATAAAATACATTTCTTTATCATAAGTGGGGTACTCTCAGACTGTGTTTGAAAGTGTCTCAAAGTGGTAAGCCACTAAATGCCCATGCTGGGTAGTAACCACACCAATAACATAGTTGGAGGCATCTATCTCAGTCTCAAATGGTGGTTGCAAGTCTGGTAATGTGAGCACATGTGTATAACAAAGGTGATTCTTCAACTTAGAGAACACTTGTTGTTGGGTTTCCGACCAAAAAAACTTTTCTTTCGCTCTGCCCTTGGTGACTTGACTTAAAGGCCTAGTGATATGAGAGAACCCCAACACGAACCTATGGTAGAAATTGGCAAGACTCGAAAATTTGTGGAGCTCTATTAGAGTGGTTGGCGTTGGTCAATCCCAAATGACTTGTATCTTGGATGGGTCCACATGTACACGTTTCTCAACAATGATGTACCCTAGATATCGAATTTGGGTCAGGCCAAAGGTGCATTTCTCCAAGTTAGCACACAACTTGTGCTGTCGCAGGGTTTTAAGGACCTATAAAATATGGTGGAGGTCTTCTTCCCAACTTTGGTTGAATATCAATATATCATATAAATACACCACCACTAATGCATTGGTGAAGGGTCACAAGATGTCATCCATTAATCTCATGAAGGTTGCAGGGGCATTTGTCAATCCAAATGGCATGAGCAACCATTTGAAAAGGCCCTCCTTGGATTTGAAGGCGGTCTTCCACACATTGGAGGGTTCAATAGGCACCTGGTGATAACCTCACTTCAAGTCAATATTGCTGAAATATTTGGCCCCCTTGAGCTGGTCCAAAAGGTCATCAATCTACAGGATTGGGTACCTATTCCGGAAGGTGATCTTGTTCAACACTCGATAGTCAATACAGAGCCTCTAGGTCCTATCCTTCTTATGTACCAATACAATCGGGCTCCCACAAGGTGATGAGATAATGTTCCCTTTCTACAATAGTTCCTAAATCTGCCTCTTGATCTCATCGTTCTCTAGAAAAGAGCTTCGATATATCATTCCATTGGGCAGTGACGCACCCAAGGTCAGATTTGATGGAGTGCTTGACCTGACAGTGCAGCGGTACCCCTATGGGTGAGGTGTAAATATCCTTGTACTCCTCCACAACCTTGTCCATCTGTTGTCGCTATGTAGAGGAGCCTTGCCTAGAAGCTATGGCCACAAACTTCTTGTTGCCTTGGGGGAAAATCATAAGGAAAACAAATTTCCTAGTCTGGGAAATTATCTTACTGCATTGCTTTGCAGTGATCAAATAGATGGTGGTAGGTGGGGCTACCTATGGTATCATGTACAACTTATTAGCCAAAGTAATAATCACAAAGCAAGGTCTAGACTCATATACAACATGTCACTTCCACAAGTATGGTTGTCCTAGTAACAATACATCACAAACTTCAAAAGGAGAAATGTCACACAGTACCTCATCCGTGAAGGGCTTGATGTTGTAGGGAAGGTGACATTACTGGCAAACGCGAAGATCTCATCCTTGGTGAAGCCACCCGATGGTGTATGACTGTTGATGTGTTGTAGTATTTATGCCCAACTGCTTCATGACCTTTGCTGAAATGAGGTTCTTTTGGATCCTGCTGCCCATAATGAATTGTAGTGGAGAACCCTTCATCCACATCTGTGAGTGGAAGAGGCATTCCCCTCCTCTGGATCTTTATGCTCAATCCTCTGGATCTTGGTGGTGGCCACAATGGAACTGGGATCCGCATCAATGATCTGCTTCCCTTTGTTAGTTCCCTTATCGGGTTCTGATTCAAAGTTAGAACCTGCATCTGATTTGGAAGCCTTCAACTCAACCACTAGTGTCTTCTTGGCCTGACACTCACCTGTATTGTGAGTGGAGCTCTTATGGAACTCACACCATTTTCCCGTGTCCTTCTTCTTCTTCGTGGTGTTGTTCTTTGCTTGCATCTTCGGTGAGTTATCCTAGGTAGCCTCGCCTTGGCTAGGTCCTTTATTATGTGGTTTAGGGGCACCTTTTCCTTGCTTTGGATTTTCATATCCAAAGTCCTGCTTCTTCTGTTTAAACTTCTGCTCAATCTTGACAACATACCAATACGCCATGCCAAGTGATGAAATGTCTAGGAACTCCATCTCATCCTGGATGTACTTGTGTAGACAGTCGCAGTACTTGAGCACCAAATTCCACTCAATATCCTTGATACCTAGCTTTGTGTGAAGGGTATGGAAAGTATTTGTGAACTCTAGCACAACTTGGCCCTTTCCCTGTCGTAGCATGGTCCACTTTATGTATTTGTCTTCATAGCTCCCGACAAGGTAATATTGTTCCTTGATGGTGTCTCAGAAATAATTCCAAGTGGGTGCGACTGAAAACAACGAGGGTTCACTCTCGTCCTTTTGTTCACAATAGGTTTCCCACTAGTCCTTGACATGTGGGGCAACTTTGAGAAGTGCAAAAGTAATATTTTCCCGATTGGAAAAGTCATGAACTAAAAAATATCCTTTCAACAGACTTAACCATTTATCTACATCGTCTGCATCTATCAGGCCATCGAATATGGGAATATCGAAGTTAACTTGTACCTTAAAAGGAGTGGCACCTCTAGAGTGGTTGCTGGAAGAAGATGCATCACCTATGGATAGTCGTCGAAGGATCTGGGAAAAGTTATCCATCATTGCTCCCTCGTCTTTCTTTTCTTCCACCATGGGAGGTCATCGGGTTTTGTGAGGCTAATCTTGCAATGGTTCAACCAAATCAATCCCTAACTCTTTATACCCTGACCTCGTTGGGGACATGCAAAGAAATACAAAGAAAGAACAAACCACTCTAATACCACTGATCCAAACTTAAACAGGAATAGAACAACTTACATATATAATCATAAACACAGAGATGCAACAAATAAACACTTTATTTCATTAATAGAAAAATATTGAACTATTCTTACAAACAGAATCGAAATAAGATAACTCAGGCAATGGTAGCTTATCTCTGAGAAGAGATGTGGCCCTTACATGCCTCTGAACTGTGTTACAATGAGGCTCAAGGGCCTATTTATTATTGGAAAACATGAGGAAACCCTAAACAACCAAAACTCTAACCCTAGGAGATGTAACACCAAGAGTTTGTGGACCCCGTTAGGGTTAGTTGGGCAACCAACTTTCTGGGGTCGTAACTTGGTCATATTATATTTGTTTGGCGCATATGATACCTTATTGGAAAGCTCTGCTAGAAGCCTGCCATGGACCCCAAAAAAACACCGTTTAGGGGATCAAAACTGCTCTGGAAGTTCAGGACCCAAAAAACTACTAAACATAGTAAATGCTAAAATGAACAAGGAAACAAATGAAACTGATTGGGGGGTCTAGGTGGAATAGGCGGGTGGCCACCAATATCCACCTAGATCAATTTTTTTGCTAATTACCTTAATTAAGCAAGAAACATGGAAGATTAGATGTACACATGAAGGTGAAGACAACTCCAATTTGTAAGCCATACTTCCAATCACCTACAACACCATATAGGGGCCATAATAGATTGATTCTAAGTTATTATCCCTAATTTTTTACTTGAGGGACATATGTTTGTATGATTGTATTGTCATAAATACTTAATCCCCTACTTCAAATTCCCTTGTATTGTGAAGTTAATATTCTTATTGTTTCATCTTATCTTGAACTATAACCAAGTTGTTCTTCAATAGTTTGAGAACATTTTGTTGGTGCCATATATGGTCCTCTAATGCTTGAACCTTTATAGTCCCTTTCAAAGGTGATGTGATGGATGGAGGATGATATCCATAAAGTTCCATAAATGGTGACATCTTTGATGAAGTATTGGGGGATACATTATACCATCATTCTGTCAAAGGCCACTATTTGACCCATTGTGTATGTTTTTTAGATGCAAAGAAACATACATACCCTTTTAAACATTTATTCATAATCCCAATTTTCCCATTAGATTAAGGATGTTAAGATGAGTTGTAAGCTAATTGAGTACCCAAATAAGAAAATTTTCGGTATTCCATGTAGCTTTTGGATCGTTTCTATGAATTCGTCTACCAATGTAATTTGTTTAACATTATGAGAAAGAGAGAAAAATGGGCATAATTTGTCGTTTGATCTACCATTGCCATAATGATTCTCTTTCCTTTAGATTTGGGTAAGTCTACAATAAAATTCATTGAAACTTCTTCCTAGTGCTGACTTGATATGGCTAATAGTTGAAGGAGCCTTGGGGTCTTGATTGTCTATGTCTTCTTTTGATGGCATACGATGCATTCAACCACAAACTTCCACACATATGCTTTATGAAATTGCCCAAAATAATTTTCTTGATCTTTTATGGTATGTCTTCAAGAACCCTAGATGTCCTACTATAGGAGAAGTGTGTAGTTCCAACAACACCTTCTTTTTGAGTTGAGAATTCTTACATAAGTATAAGAGATCTTGATACCACAACAAATCATTCTTCCACATACATTTTTGTATTGCATTGAGGTCCTCTTATAGTTATTGAATAATCTTGCATACATTCTCATCTTGCCCCTATTCTATCCTTGTTTCTTGTACTTCATCAAATTGAGGAATAGATATAGCACATTGTAAACCCTTTGTGTCTTCTTCTTTCCTTGAGGGTGTATCTATCACAATATTTTGTTTTCTCCTTCTGTAGATAATTTCAAATTCATAATCGAACATCTTTGTAGCCCATTTTTCTTTTTCTTTTGAAGATAGTCTTTGTACCAAGAAATACTTCAAACTGTCATGATCTATTTTCACTTTGAAGCGTCTTTCTATTAGGCACGAACGTAATTTCTTAATTGCATGTAGCATGACTGAAATTCAATTTTCATTCATGGGTATGAGTAATTTATTTCCTTTAAGTTTGCTACTTTCAAAGGCAAGGGATCTTCCTTCTTATATCAAATTGCACCAATGCCATGACCTAGGCATCACACTGCATAATGGACTTTTTTGAAGTCAGGCTATAAAAATAAGAGAGAAACCAATAATAACATAAACAATTAAGCACATGAACATTGTATTTTACCTTGGAAACCCTTGTAGGAAAACTAGATGTCAAAAATAGATATGGTATTCCTCATGGATTAAAAGTAGTGGTGCCTTGAATTAAAAGTAGGCAATTCACCCAACATCTTAATACGATAAAGTGAGCTATCCAGTCAACTCAAACACATTACAATGGAGAATCCTGAAGCTTTTTAAAGGCTTCATCACATGTAATCCATGTACTCTAATACCACATGCTGACAAAATCACGTGCCTGAAAGATTTGTGTGATCTAAAACCTCAAGCTCCACCTTGAACAAGCACTGAAGACCCAACCTCGATTATTTCTTCAGACCCTTGATGAGATGCTTTTTCCCTCACCATTTTTTTAAACATTATATGGTTCAGTCTATGGTATATGTCAATAGTTTATCAATGTTAAAAGCTTTTATTTTGAATTATTTAAATTTGTCAATGGTTAACAAATATTTTGAAGTATTTGAACTGGTAAATGGTTAACAAATTAGATTTACTTAGAGAAAAATTGAAACTAGAACTTACATGAACAATATTATTCTTGGCGTGTGATGAAATTCTCAAAAAATAAAATCTAACTTCACAAAAGAAATGTTTTGAGACCTAATCTATTTTTTTTTTCTTTAAAATAATTATTTCCAAAGTGTATTCCGCCTCCGCTCCCTCACTCAACAATTTCATTTTACATGACAGCGGGTTGCCTTCAAAATTTCCACTCCACAAATTTTCTTATATCAAATTCCCTAATTATTGTTGGAAAGCCTTGCATATCAAATTTGTTTTATTTGATGTATGCATGTGAATGATTTCAAAAACAAATGGCTATGAGGGCTGAATATACTCGATTTCTACTACATCTGCTATGCGTAATGTTTGGATAAAATATAATTTTATTTTCTATGTCTACATAGCGAAGGTAATTATTTTTGTCATCATAGTGATTTCAATACCATGTTTGATTTTTATGTTACTTATATGCGTTGGTAATGTTTGGATAAAAAAAATCTCGTCACTTATGTAGATAGCTAAGGTAAATACCTATATCTGCATAGTGATTTCAATACCCATGTTTGATTTTAATTTTAATGGTTTCAATAGTATCTATATATTTCGTCTTGTTATTATTGCAGCACACGTCTCAATTTAAGTGGATTCCAATTTAAATGGATTCTGACATTTTTATTTGATTTTCGTTGTTGTCGAAGAATCAAATGAAATTGTCACTGCCATTCTAGGTGGTGTACCCTCACATTGCACAAGTATACCTCTACGTCTGCCATGGAATCTAGGGTTTGAAGGGATTCATAAAGATTACCTTGTTTGTAGAGGGAACTAATGTGATTCGTTTAAGATAACAAGCACACAACCCATTACCAACATCTCATTCAACATGCTCAAAGTTTCTTGTTCGATAATAAGCATGGATGAGTGCCGTGTAAGTGATAGTGTCAGGTTTGGCTGCTGATTCAAATTGGATCATTATATTGTTTTTCATCCATATTGATGCATTTAGAGCTGAAAAAAGTGGAGGAATCAGTGCACAAGACTGTTTTTACTAGCGAGACCCAATTTTGGCAAAACAGGATCTGAAACCTTTCAAGAGAATTTTGATACATTTGCCACTTTATGATATTTTTGGGGATATAAATTTGCCACTTTAGTGCCACACCTTTTCATGTTATTCTACACATAGAGACCTTTCCAATGGTGTAAGAAGCGTGTTAATCAGAGTCTGTATGCAGAAATTATGCCACTCAAAAGTTGACCTTATTGTTTTCACCACAATGGTTTGAGAGGATGTTGTGGCAAGCCCCCATTATTAATGGGAAATGGGCCATCCATGTGATTATGATGTAAAATACTCTAGAAGAATCTATAAATAACTATGTTTAAGAGTTGAGGTAGTCAAAATTAACCACTAGTAGACTATCGACCTATGTTATAACTAGGCTACTAGGAGGAAAAGGAATTACATTCTTTTGAGTGCATTTGTTCCATAGTTGGAAAAAATAGCCAATAGGGATAGGAGGTAGGGCATACAAAGAGGATTTGTGCAGTGTAGCAGCCCACAGGCAATAAACCATACACCTTTGTATTCGCAACCATAAATTTCTTCAACTATTAATATCTAAAAACTTTGAATCTCAATTCATAACTTTGATTAAAATAAAAGAATTGTATATTTAAAATTTTTCAAAAAAATATATTATATTTATTTTTTTTACTTAAAGAAAAGAAACATCAAAATTTGTAATATAATTAAGATTATTTTTACTTTTAACCCTTTTTATATAGACCATGTGTAAATTTACATGTATTAGGTTAATTTTAGTTTAAAATTTAAAACTCATTAAAGTTTTATTTAATTAATATTTTACTTATTTATAATATTAAAGACTTTGAATTTAAGACAGAGAGTATCCCATGTTTTATTATCCAGTTTACTTGATATTGGCATAAGATAATAGATTTTGACATTATTTTTATTATATTATGAATTTCTGCTTTAATTTTTAATAATTATATTTTTTAATTTAAATAAAAAGGTTTTTTCGTTAATCGAAATTTATTAATAATAATTACCACTTAAAAAATATGCCAACATTACAATATTTGGAAATTTTGACATCACCAGCATTACATTATTTAGAAAAAAAACAGTGGGAAAAAAATAAATATAAAATCCTAACCATTTTTGAAAAATATCGCCATCCGCTTCCTAAAAAAAATTGATCGGAGTCGCCATCAGATTTACACCCTGGCCACTCCCCTATGACCTCCCAAATATAAGTCTTTTAACTTCAGCCTTTATGTTTCACCGACCATGTGGAATTAAAGGGTAAATCTGACTTTACAGTTTCGATAAAATTTCGCCGCACGCGTATGACTTTGACGACAGCATCGAATTAGTCTGACTCCAAGTGGGGTTTGCTAATTTGGACCATGATTCAGGTTAACAACCATGGGTTACGTAACGTCAATTGCCGGGGAGTATCTTGAAATATATACGTATATTCTGTGTAATTATACGTACAACTTGGTGAACGATTTGTTTGTGCAAATTGGAGCAAGTTACCAGATATAAAACTATTTCAGGAGGAATATATTAGTGTAATTATTGTTATTTGCTATTGTATTAGTGTTCCCGTTAGATCTGTTGCAAGTGGGGCCAGGGTTAGTTTAGGGAAAATACCGCTATAAATTTGGGTATGTGGGTACCTCCAGATTCAGCAGGAGTAAGATTGTTGATGTATATTAGTGGGTGTGTGCCCCCTTGCACAGAGTATCAGGCAACTGATTTGTCTGACGCTCTGGGAGGGTTCCTGCTGTTAAAACAGAGCAGAAGTTGTGTCATTAATCAGATCCTCAGAGAGGAGTTCCTCCCTTTTTTAGCTGTGGAGAAAGAGTTTGCAGCATTGACTGAAGAAGGGATTTGTATTACTGGGGAGCATGTTTTATAGTTTTCGGGGATTTTTTTCTTTTATGGAGGAAAAATGGGTGGCTCTTTGCTAGTTTTTGTGACAGAGCTGAAGGATTGTTTGCATAGTTGTTAGTATACTGGTTTTGGAGTACATTGATGTCGGTGAAGAGTTTTTTGTTATTTTTCTGATTGTCAGTGTTGATGGTCAGGCAGAGGGTTGTGAAGGTGTAAAAGGAATTTAAGCCTTTTCCACCATTTTGAAAATGCCCTTTTGAAGTGAGGGAGTAGTCAGGAGCTTTGAGGAACTTTGATCCTGGTTTTGTAGCCAATTTTGTCTTTTGAAAACACCCATTACAGCTTAGCCTGGGATCAATATATTCATTAGTAGTTCCAGGGAGGCTTAATCAAGGTTTGAAGTGTGAGGTCCTCTTTATTGCAGTCTATCCATCACAACTTCCAAGGAGTTCTATTCCCGGTTGTGAAAGACTGTACCCAAGTTCAAGGAAATTGTGGATGAAGATTGGTGTTCAAGAAGATGTTTAGCTTGAAAGCCATTTTATTTTTTCAATTGAAGAGTGTTCTGAGCAAGTTTAAGAACTAGGGTTGCAGGGACAATCCTCAGTAGCATCTGGAAAGAGAGCAGAGCAGAGGAGAGATGATGCTTCATCGGATGCCTGATCAACCATCCGATTCATCACCCAGCAGAGAATGGCCCAAATACAAGGTCAAGGTCTGCAATGTTCCTAGGATCTGCATAGGTTTCAATTTGAAGGCGTCCTCAGATTCTGTGGGGGGCAAAAGCCCAACTTCCCGACTGGACATCAAAACCTTTTCTGGAGTTGGGACCAATCATTCCCGGTTGAGTACTCCCAAGCAGCAAAGAAAGACAATACCGATTGGTTCTCCACATGCATTTGCAAATCCCACCTCTCAGACTGGAAGGGAGGATTCAGAGTGCTATACTTGTGTTATATCCCATGGTCCAAAATTGAGCACAAAACACAAATCTAGTCATCGTGGTACCAAGTGTGAAACTGTGCAATGCCCTGTTCGGAAACAACATGAACATGGACTATGGGATGTCGCGACGCCAGCTGGAAGCAATGCAAATTTTACAGTGTTTCCTGTTGCCCATTTTCTCAGCGCATGCTATCTCTGTAAACGGAAGTTGAACCATGGGAAGGACATCTACATGTACAGGTCTCTTATAATGGTCACATCATGGCTTTTATTTTAATCTTTGAGAATCACATTGAATTTGATTATAATTTTCAATTCTCAAGATCTAGTCTCATTCTGTGTTTGCTGATTATTGCAGAGGTGACAAAGCATTCTGCACCGTGGAATGCCGTTGCAAACAGATTTTGATGGATGAACGAATGGAAACATTTACTGCTTCTCCACCATATTCACGGAGTGATACTTCTTGCGGTAGAATTTTCTTCTTAACGAATACAACTGCTGCTTCATAAGATCAGAGGCATGGGAACTGTCCATCTGTTACATTCTATGTATTGTTTGCATCAGAGGATCTGTAGTAAAATGCAGGGCCACAGATGATATAAAAAGATATCTCTGTTTTGCTCGGAGAGAAAGGGAAGGGATGGGATGGGCTGTACTTTTCTGAGGCAAATCGATTTGCAATGAGCTTTGTTGTGATGGAATTTGTTCTGTTTTGGAATTTGACAAGAAAACTTGAAATATTGAGGCTTTACATATTCTCTGAGTTTTGTTGCAGTGAATCCTATTGTTTTTAGATACTACTCATATTATAAATTCGTTCCAGTATGATTCAGATCCATTTCCCAGGGCAGATTAAAAAAATGCGAGGTGTGATTGCAATGCAAAATTTGCATATCATCTAAAACTCCTAAAATTGACCTGAACGATGTTTGATAAACTCGTAAAATTGGCCTTAACTGTGATTGATAACCCGGACAGGATCGCTTATGTGACAAGTCATTAAATAAAATCGCCCCTGATGCGCACCTGCCTTCTGAACTCGGAAACAACAGCCATGCAATGTCATATTTCCATTACTGAAGGTGAAGTCACCGTCCTCTGCAATTTTGTAATGGATGTGGCCCTACTCTTCCAAAATAGAGGTTGAGGAGAATCTTTCGTTTTTCAGTGAGGACATGAAGCCTTTGACACTAAATTTTCCAAGTATTTCTTCAAACTGAAGGATTTTGCAAGTAGTAGCAATAGGAACTTTGTCTTCATATTGTCAAGTGTGACATTCCTAGGCGTTTCTATGAAGTTAAAAACCTAAGGGTTAAACTCAACTAGTTGTCATCAATGTTGTTGTGTATCTAGTTCATTGTCAATAGATGCCCAATTTGAATCCCTTGGGTTATGTGGCTTAATTTACATGACGAATTAAGATATTTGGAAAATTACTTGTATAAACCAAAGTTGCCTCCTATGATTGTTATTTACCTACAATCAATCTACAAGGAACTCTATGTAAGAAACACTCTCTACATATTTAAGAGTTCTTTATTTAAACCTTACAAGGCATAAATGTCATCTTCCATCATTGATATCCTAAAGTTTCCATTTCTACATATTTTATGTCTCTTTATAGTATACAAATAAACAATCTTTTCCATTAACTTGATAACAACTCTCTAATTGATGGAATGGAACAACATAATCATTGAAAAAGATTAAAATTATTGTTTCATTGTCAAAATATCATATTTATTACATAGAATGGCCTTTCTTATATAGGCATAAAAGATAGGGACATCATATTTGATTAGGTCTCTCTTTTTATTTTAATATATAATAATGAAATACTTAATCATTAAGTTATATTATTTACTATCCTCTAAGTTACTGTATGATTTCCTACAAGTTGAGTTAGAAACAGAGCCACTTTCCTCCTAGTTTAGTAAGGACATTAGATAATGTGAAATTCACATGTACAATAGTATTGCCACAATTAAATTGTTTTTGATATAAGGTTTTTTTTTTAAGAAACATTAAGCTAGATTGCACTACAGAAAATGATCTTATTGCCGAAACAAAGAACATTATGGGGTGCTTGAAATAATGGCATTTTGCTAGTACTAAAATTGACAACTAGATTTGATAGTGTCTTCTTGTATGGAGAATGGATTCTCCTTTGAGTGATTCCACTCGTTTTTATTTCTACTCAACATGACACTAAATGTGGGCACATTCTACCACAACTTATAAATATTCACTTTGATATCACTTCATGAGTTTGAATTCACAAGATTTATGTATTAGTCCTCTCTGAAGTTTTGAATTGTCATTTTCTGGGCCATCTACTATTTTCTCATCTTTTGAATATCTATCTTGATATACTTTCCTACTTGTGCATGTATGCCAATCTCTACTGCAATGGTTGTCCCATAAATGAGCTTCATAATTCCCCATCCCCATATGCCTGGTTACTATATCATATATTGAAGTTCTCAAAATGTACAAATAGATTTTCTTATAGTGGGATCTAATGTAATTGGATTCTCTAGGAATAAATTCTTCTTGCTACTAGAGAAAGAGGTGTTGAGGATGCCATTTTGATGTGTGGCTAGAAAAATGGCTAGTAAGGCGGTGAACTAAGAAGTTGGTCTCGTATAGAGCTTCAAATAATGAATGTTTGTAAGTGTATCTAGGCCTTATTTCAACTGCGTCAGATTCGTTGTGATGGTAGTTGATGTGGTCATTGAACATGAAGTGTTCTTATCACAATTATTATTTCCTATATTAGTCATCTAGGAAGAAGTTGGTCGAATCCTTAGCCATGTTTTGATCATGGAAATCCCATTTGTATGATTATTGTTAATGTCAAATGTTTGTAGAAGTTAGAAGGTGCATTTAGGGAAGATGTATAAATTGGAGTTATAATAATATAAGTCATAGAGATTTAGATGGTGAGTGAAAATAACATTAGATAAAATTTATCCTTATGTGTGTGCAAATCTTCTAAAATTTTTAAGGAATCAGTGACTAATAAATGCAAGCTTTTTTCATGTATTTTCATTTTTTTCGACGTGGGTCTACTCATAAGTATACAAAGTGTGTACTCGTTGGATGTGGAATTTAATTCCGCATCTAATGAGTGTTCATTCTTGACATTGGAGTAAAATTATAAGGAGATAAGCTGTAAATACAATTAAAAATTAGTTTTCCTTTCCTTCAAAATATTTATCCCTAGGGATGACATCATCATCTTGAGTCCTATTGGTTCTTTTAAAGTTAATTATGATACTACATTTTTTGTTTTGAGACCCATTTTTTACCTCAAAATTCCCCTAATTATTCCAACAACCACAACAATTGTTGTAACATTGATGATCATACAAAGCAAAAGTGTTGGAATTTGCATCCAAAGCTTAACCCAAAGAACAAAAAGAAATATGCTAAGAAGAAAAAAGTCATGGTTGATGATTCAAGCAACCAGGTGGAAAGTAGCTCAGATGTGAATGAGAATATTATTTGTAATTCAATGCAAAAGGGGTTGAATCTAAGTAACCTTTAAAAACATGAAGAAAATGAAATTACTAGACTCTTCCATATAAAGATACAAGTCAAGAAGACAAAAATTGATGTTGTATTCGACTTAGGATCATATGTGAATCTCTTAGCAATAGATTTGGTCACAAAAATGGGACTAGAGATTCCTAACCACCCTAGCACATATCCATTAGGATGGCCAATAAGGAGGCAACGATAAAGGTAAAAAAAGAGTGCATTATCAAATTTGCTATCAATGTTGACTTTATTGATGAAGTAGAATTAGATGTGGTGCCCTTAGATGTATGTGGTGTTTTATTTGGGAGTTCTTATATGTATATGTAGGATGTGATATTTATGCAGAGATCTAACTAGAAATGCCTCATCAAGGACAAAAAATCCTTCATCATCAATGCGTATAAGGGAAAATTGAAGATCTCACTGGTAAGTGCCAACTAGCCCAAAATGTTTGTCAATTCTTACAAGAATTATGGTTTTTTAATTTTTAAGAGAAAATTAGTCTATAGAAGAGTCCATGAGGGTTAAATCATCCCAAGATGGATGCGCTAAGGAACAGATAAAAAAACTAGAAGATTTGTTATAGTTGCACATGGGTTTCTTCCAAGATCCTAAAGGGATACTACCGAAGAGGGAAGTGCAATACAAGATCCAACTATTTCTAGACTCTTCGTTTCCAAACATCGGGTTGTATGCATATTTCGTTATCGAGGCAAATAAGGAGAATAAGTAGTTGCATCAACTACTAGAACAAGGGGTCATTTGAATAAGTACCTCACCATGTGGGTCACCCAACATTGTTGTGCCAAAGGAGGATCAAACTTGAGAGATGTGCATTGATTATAGGGAATTGAAAAAAATTATGCTAAAGAACAAGTACCCCCTACCTAGGATAGATGAATTGCTAAATTGTAGCAAGGTAAATAATTCACAAAGTTAGAGTTAAATTTAGAATATCACCAGGTAAATGATGTTTGGCCTATACAATGACCAAATATGTTTATGAGGTTAATGAATGATATATTGTGTCCTATTATAAATTCATTTGTTATTGTTTATTTGGATGATATACTTTTATACAATGCTACTTGGGAGGAGCACATATCACATTTGAAGGTGTTAAACACATTTAAGAAGAACCAATTGTTGGAAAATCTCAAGAAATGTGAATTTTCACAATAGTTTTTTATGTATATGGTGTATCTAAGATATGTGATAGGTGAGGGAGAGATGAAGATAGATACTACCAAGATGGAGGTTGTCATTAAGTGGCTAGTGGCTACCAATGTTTTTGAGGTCATGAATTTTGTTGGGGTAGCATCATACCTGATGAAATTCAAAGCCTTGTGTTCAGTAGTAGCAACACCACTCCATGCCATAACAATGAGTGACATCATTTTCTAGTGGGGAAAGGTCAACAAAGGGCCTTTGATGAGTTAAAGCAGAATATTAGTCAAGAATCAATTCTAACATTACCGAACTTGCAACATCATTCAAAGTGGAGACAAATGTGAGTGGGTATGTTATGGTATGATTTTGATGCAGGGAGGAGGGCTTGTGAGTTTCCATTCTAAATTATTTCATGGGGAAGTTCTCGACTACCCTACCTATGACAAGGTGCTCTATGTCCTATTGCAATCTATGAAGAAGTGGAAACACTATCTAATGGGAAATGAGATAATAGTCCACATAGATCACTAACCACTCCAGTACTTGCAAATCCAAAGTAAGCTACAATAGACCAAACATTACAAATGGATGGGGTTTCTACAACATTTTTATTTAGTGATCAAGTGGAAGAAGGGTAACACATACAAGTTGGTTAACATGCTTTCAAGTCCACCCACATCAAATATCACGTCTTTGGAAACTCTTATGCACATGGAGCCTTTCACACATGATGCATATATAGAGGTATACATAAAGAATGAGGAATTTGAGGAGGTATTTGATTCATTGCAGGGTCAGAGTCAGGTGCACAATAATAATGAAACAATTGAATAATACCTTTATAATCGGTTACTCTATAGGTTATATAAGTTATGTATTCATAAAAGTAAGAAACTACAACTTATAAAATAAGCTCACACCTCCAAGGTTGTAGGGCATTTTGGTGTATGGAAGCTAATGGCCAACTTACTGAGGTATTTGTATTTGCCTAAGATATAAGAAGAGGCAGATAGGTTCGTAGGAGTGTGCATGCTTTGTTGTGTCATCAAGCCTAGTAATAATAAACATGGTTTATAACATCACTTAAACCCACTCCTCCTTGGGAAAGCATTTCCATGGAATTTGTGGGAGGTTTACCAACAAACAAGAAGGGACATGATTAATTATTCATGGTATTTGACAAGTTCAACAATATGCATGTTCTAATGCCTTATAAAAAGACCATCAATGAGCAAGAAGCAACAAACTTCTTCTTGGGACATGACTGCATGCACTTTGGGATACCAAGAACCATCATTTTAGAAAAAGACATAAGATTTCTTAGTGAATTTTTACTACATTGTGTTAGAATGTGAAAACAAAGTTAAATAGGTCTACAACATTCCATATGAAAATATACGGGAAAATAGAAGTAGTCAACAAGTCTTTGGTGCAATTTTTGAGAGGTTACAATCAAAAGCATCTGAATGCTTGGGATCAAAATATGGTATATATACAAAAATATTATCATAGAATAGCCTACACTTTTACTGGTAAGTCCCCATTTAATATTTTCTTGGATATTTTCCACCTTCCCCTTCAAATATTGAATATGAGAAACAAGGACGGGTGAGGTAGTAGATTATTGGGGATGCATTAAGTGGAGAAAAAAATGTTGATAAGATTAGGTAGATCCTTCTATAGGGATAAGATAGGTTTCGTAGGTCATAAGAAAAATACAAGGCTAAGCATGATCAACATAGAACAGAGAATTCATTCATACTTGGAGATAGAGTAAGGTTACAATTGAACACAGAGATTCTACGAAGATCTGATAAGAAAATTAAGGCTTTGCAATATGGTCTCATTGAGATACTAGAAAAGGTTTGATAGAATGCTTATAGACTCAATCTACACCCATACATGAACATTTACTTAGCAGCGAGTGTAGATAATATGAAACTCTATGACCCATCCATGCTTGATTAAGAAGAAGAACATGCCATACCTTCTATGGCATATTTGAAAACAGATGCTCAGGCATAGTTGATAGGGGATAATTTTTTTTTAGAATAGGTTGTGAATGAAAATATAGGGGTAGCATGACCTTTGGTAGGTTGGTTTAAAATGACAACTTCCAAGGAAGGCTAAATGGTACTCTAGGGAGAAGGTAGAAGGAAAATTTTCTCACCTAATTCAATAAAATATTTTGGGGATCAATAGCCTCTGAAAATGGGGAGGCACAATCTAGATTGGATCATTATATTATTTTTAACCCATCTGAATGATTCTAGAGTGGAAAATTTGGAGGAATCAACTTGCAAGGTCATTTTCATCAATGCTCCCAACTTGGAAAATATCATTTGAAAAAAAATTAGGGGGAATTTTGAGGCCTTAACTCACCACCTTTCATGTGACCAACCTTACTATGGACCTATATTCAATAAGATACACATCAATATCTTTCCAATGATTCAAGAATCACAACAGTCAAATCTCGTACGAGAAATTTATGCCTCCTGGATGTTGACCTATCAAAATTGATCACAATAATTGGAGAGGATGCCAACCACCGTTACTCATGGAAAAGGGAATAGTCATGTGGGAACTATGAAGAATAATATAGAAGGATCAAGTTGTAACTAATATTGAGGGTTGAAAGGGTCAAATTTAACCCCTAATTGGCTATTGGGTTGTGTTATAATCGACCATTAGGAGGAAAATGGGTTCCATTCTATTTAAGTGCATTTTGTTCCATAGATGAACATAGTAGCTAAGAGTGGATAGAGAGGCGAAAATTCGAGAGGGTTTGGAAACTGTATTAGCTCACAGGCAATATGTCTCACTACTTTATAAGTTTGCATCCATTTCCATTATGAGAAAGAGAGAGCATAGTAGCCTCATCTTCTAGTTTGGTTTTCTCATGAAAGGGTTTCCCAGGTCATATCTTGTGTTATCATGGTTTGTGTGTGGTTGTTCTACTTGTTATCCTTTTTATACATAACTGTAATTTTCATGCACATGCAATAAAAAATAATTAACGAATTCAAAAATCTAAGGAGAAATTAACCCTCATAATGTAGATTTTGGATCTTCTAATATCTTTTATTATATTTGTTGCGGGTTCTTGTGCCATTGACGGGGTTGAAAAAAACCATATTTGTCCTCATTGGAATCTAGTTTTTGGGTAAGTTTTGGCTAAATTAGAGGACAATCTTAGAATAAATGGTCATATTCATGGAAAAAATAGCACGAAATGTAACATGTTCATAATCCAAAGGTGTTTTTTTTTTTTTCTAACTTCGTCCTAATAATATATGTATATTGAAGTTGTGAGGGGTTATGAGATGTCCATATAGATATATATCGAGGCATGGGAGGTGCACTAGCCTCTATGTGTGACCTTTGATACTTTGATAGTTGGTGAGCTCCAGTATTGTAGCAATAATGCTACAACTCCTGGGGCTTCCTGTCTCTCATTTTATCAACCCGGTTGTTCGTACAAACTTGGAAGCGATGGTGCTATATGCACAAGT
>APFE031287851.1:0-10568 GCA_000404065.3 Pinus taeda | reverse complement strand
TGCAAACAATTCTTACTGATGGTTGTAAAGGAAAAGAAACATGATAAAACCAATGTATTTGAGGGTTGTAATGCTAAACAGCAAGCTGATTTAGAAAAAGTTGTTTCAAAGTATGATATCTTGTTTCAAGAACCTAAAGGTCTGCTACCCAAAAAGGAAATAGTGCATGAAATTAATTTGGAACAAGATGCTCCATTGCCTAACATTGGAATGTACAGGTTTTCCACTTTAGAGAATGTAGAAATCAAGAAGCACGTGTAGGAGTTGCTCGAGAAGGGGTTCATCAGACCTAGCACATCACCATGTGGATCACTAATCATTTTGGTGAGAAAGAAAGATGGTTCGTGGAGAATGTGCATTGATTACTGAGCACTGAATAAGATAAGAATCAAAAATTGTTATCCCCTTCCTCGCATAGATGATATTTTGGATCAATTGAGGGAAGTTGTTTATTTTTCCAAGCTATACTTGCATAGTAGATATCATCAGGTCAAATTTGCATAACAAGATGCATGGAAGACTTCTTTCAAAACAAAGCAGGGATTGTATGAGTGGCTGGTTATGCCTTTTGGCTTAACTAATGCCCCTGCCACTTTCATGAGAATAATGAAGATGTACTCAGACCTTTTCTTGATGATTTTGTTATTGTGTATCTGGATGACATTTTGATATTTAGCAAAACATGGGAAGAACATTTAAAGCATGTTAAGTAGACACTAGGTGTTTTGAAAAGACAAAAAATTTATGTTAAACTCTCAAAATGTGAATTTGGCAAAACATCTTTGAATTATTTCGGACATATAGGAGGGGGTGGTGAATAGAAGATAGATCCCTCTAAGGTGGCACTCATTGTAAACTGGCCTAAACCCAAATCTGCTATAGAAGTTAGGAGCTTCTTAGGAGCAACACAATATTGGAGAAAGTTCATTTCTAACTTTTCCTTAATTGCAGCTCCCTTACACACTTTAACAGGATTGAACAAGGTGTTTCAGTGGGGAGGCAAACAGCAAAAAGCCTTTGACACCTTGAAAGAAAAGATTAGTACAACACCAGTACTAGCACTGCCTGATCTTCAAAGACCCTTTGAGATCCAAATGAATGCCAGTGGCTATGCAATGGGAGTAGTGTTGACACAGCACAGTAAACCCATATGATATCATTCTGAGACATTTAATTCTGCAGTAGTTAACTATCCTACATATGATAAAGAATTGTATGCACTAGTACAGAGTGTGAAAAAGTGGAAACATTACTTAATGGGCAAAGAGACAGTAATAGATGCTAATCATCAACCACTTCAATATCTACACTCCCAAACTAAGTTGCAGCAATCAAGACACTATAGATGGATACACAGTGATCCAGTTGCTCAGGGGATATTGCAGCAAGCATCCTAAGCTTTGGGATGAACATTTGTGTTATTCACAGCATGCTTAAAACCAAGCAAAACATTCTTCTACATAGAGATCTCCTTTTGAGACCTGTTTTCATTTCACACCAAGGTCTCCTTTAGATTTTGTCTTTGGTAAGGACACAACAATTGAGGGACACAGTGATGTGGATAGGGAAACTATGTTCATTGAACAGATCCAAGAGATCCACTAGGCAATACAGGAACAACTAGAAAAGAGCCAGGCCAAATACAAGGCAAGGCATGACAAGCATCGGATGGAGCATAGTTTCCAAGTTGATGATCAAGTCTGGTTGTATATCAGTAAGGACAGGATGCAAGGCGAAGATAAAATGTTGAAGCCTATCAGGTCTGGACCCTTCAAAATACTTGAGAAAATTGGTGAGAATACTTTTTTCCTTGATCTACCAGCTTACATGCATATCTACTCAGTCGTGAATGTAGATTTATTGAGATTGTTTGAACCCTCAATAATTGAGGATCCCAAAGAGCAGAGTCAATTGCCTTCTATTGATGATGTATTACCTTAATATCTTAATGAATTGTAGGAAGACATAGTTCTGGATAGGAAGGTGAGGACGACACGCAGAGGAGATGTTGAGTACCTCAGAGTTGGGATTAAGGGTTCAAAGCCGAGCAGTGCAAAATGGATAGATATTGGGCAAGTGAGATAATTGTACCCTCACTTGGCCGATGCTTCAAAACCAACTTTTGGTGGTCCAAAAGATTTTTCAGTGGGAAGGCCGTGATCCAAATTGGATCCATGAAAATTATCAGAGTTCTATGACTGTATCAAATCATGATAGACTTCAAAAACTTGTGAACAATGAGCTATCAGGAAGGACCTCTGGATAGTGGCAGTTTGTAGGCAGCATGGAATGACGAGGACCTCAATCAAAGAATGCTGACCATTGGCCCATGGAGTGCACAGTGGCGCAAACTAGCAATTGGGAAATCCATATCAGAAAACGGAGGTTGTTCTAATGCGCTGGGAAAAACCCCTCGAGAAGGAAAAGCATCGAGCGCTCAATCAAAAGGAAAACCCGAGAAACCATGGGAAAAGTGCTAAAACCGAAGGTGGGTCCCGCACTCCAAAACCGGTGGAATATCGGAGGCGTTTCGGGTGGTAAGCTGATTTGGCAGGGGAATGAGCGATTCCATATGTTGAATGACGCTGTCTGGTGGATGAGAGAGAAAACCACTCTTATCGTAGGCTAATGTTCGAGTAAGTCAACCACATGATAAGAGTGATAACCGTAGCATCTGGAGGCCCTAGATCTAACAGCGGAGATTGCGTCCGATGGGAAACTAGATTTGGAGGGAGAAATAAGCTACGATGCATACAAATTGAAGTCTGATTTGACCGCTGACCTGGCAGATGAATCATTTCACATAGTAACCAAATAACGAACCATCGAGGAAAGATGGCACTTAGTTCGTGAAGGGACAAGTGGCCACCTCCTTGTGAGATGTTACACATTGGCGATGATATAGAGGCAGGGAATTCCAAGAGGACAACAGTAGGCAATCCGAGGAGACGGAAGAGGAAGCGAACAGTCATGAGACAGATTGGCTTTAAGCCACGAATAGACAGAGAAGAGAGAAGGAGGAGAAGGAGACAGTGAGGCGGAGAGATAGAATAGAGAACGAAGCAAGTAGCAGAGAATAGAGAACCGAGTTGACCTGCAGAGCCAAGCAACATCGAGCAGACAAAACCATGCATGAGAGATTCAAGTAATCCCTGAGAGGATATCTGTTGGGAACTGAGTACCAAGCTAGACTCATCCCATTAAGACTAGTTGAGGTTGAGACTTAGCAAGGAAGAGTCTGTGTACTCTAGTGGCTTGGGGAATCCAAGAATCACCCTACTAAGCATCATCTACTTTAGGAGACTCAAATTAAGCTCCTCATTGTAAAAAATCTACTTAAAAGACACAATAATAAAAGGCCACCACTGAAAGTTGGACCAGAGGCGTAGCCCAAGAGGATTGGGTGAACTCATTAAATTGTTGTGTTTTGCATTTGCTTGCTGTGTTTTCTCTTACTGTTTTCCAGCTTCTGTGTATTTTTCAATCTTATCGATCCGTTGCCTAAGATAACATAGACACACACCAGCACATGAGTCTATAATACCTTCATTAATTAATTAACTAATATCACTCACA
Source organism: Pinus taeda (assembly GCA_000404065.3). Classification (NCBI taxonomy): domain Eukaryota; kingdom Viridiplantae; phylum Streptophyta; class Pinopsida; order Pinales; family Pinaceae; genus Pinus; species Pinus taeda. The sequence goes on along the minus strand of APFE031287851.1, from coordinate 6,992 downwards.
AGTGATATTCAAATCACTTGTAGATCCATCATGATCCTACAAATGATTTATCTTTTGGTCTGGTACTACTTCCCGGACATCATTCATGATGATGGAGCTATATTCTTCTACCATGGCCTCCACCCATACTTGGTGTTGAACAACTTCCTAAAATCTAGAGGGTTCTTCAACCTAAGCTACCAATGCTTGGTATATATCTAGTTCTCTACGATGCCTCTTCTAGGCTCTAAGAGCTCCAACAAACTCCTTTACGTCCCTCATTGTCTGCAATACTTCTCTGCTACTTCTATCACTGATGATGGGAGGCTCAACCAACTCTTCCTCCTCATCCTGTTGTTTTGTCTGTTGAGAATCATCTGCATTTCCTCCTTCTAATAAGATACTGGTGATGGTCACTGTACTCAATCTAGGTGTATTTCCTCCTGCCTATCCTTCTTGCTTCCCCTGCTGCTCTTGGTCTAATGGAACATCTTTTAACTAATCTTCTACAGGCATCTCACTAGATTTCTTGAAAGTTCTATCTTCCATGAACTTTTCATCTCGTCTTACTACAATATTCTTACTGTGAGGAATGTATATTCTATATGCCTTTGAAGTCTCATTTTATTCGATCTATTTTTAATTGTAGTTTAAGGGATTTCAATATATTAATGGGTGCGGCTAGAGCTAATGTATTAAATGTATTTTTGCCTAGAGTTGGAATTTTCAAAGGGATTTTGGCTAGAGTTTGAATTTTAATATGGAATATGAGTGTTTCCAAGGGAAATAAGGGTTTTAAGTTAACATTTAAGGATTTTCCCAAGGAAAAAGGGATTTAAAGAGAATGAAAAAATTTATGAGGGAAGTTGCAGGAGTTAATTGAGATATGAATGGGGATATTGAAACAGCATGAAATCTCCTTGAATATCATTTTTCCCTATTACTACTCCCATCATGATTTAACCCTAAGTGATGTTATGACTCTTTTGACTATTTTGATGACTTGACTATTTTGATGACATCTAATGGAGTATGAAATCGACCATGAGATGATATTGAAACAATGATCAATACATGGACCGATGACTCATCATAATGAGTGATGACACAACCAAAACGACATTGGACCATGAAATGGAGGGAGTAGTAACATACCTAGACATACTAACCAGTGATCAAATTTTATTTGAAAATATAGAAATTTGACCTAATAACCCTATCAATAATTTTGAAAGAGTACATTTGATTACTGGTGACTGGAAAGACTAGCGGACACTAACATTGCCTCTAGCTGAGGATGGAAAATCCTTTAGGAGGTGTTAAGAACATCATAGACCAAGTAGCCTGATCCATTTGGCATGGAGTCAAAAACAAAAAGACCAAACTCAAAACTAAAAACTAACTGACAAACTAAACTGATTTCAACAATAAAAAACAAACTGAATCTTTCAAACCAACCATTGTTCAAAGAAGCCTTATGGACTTCTCCTCGAGCTTCAAACTCCCATGATAGCTGCTTCACACTCTGACAGGAAAGTAAACTGGTATGTACAATGATAATGAAATTTTTCAAAAATTCATCAAGTAAGGTAGTGCTTGAGAAGCCTACCATTGATTTCTCCCTCTAAATAATCTTGTCCATTCATTTCTTCTAACAGATAGGCATTCTTGCCTCTCAAAGTTGAGATTTGGTATAGACCTTTCCACAGATTTTCAAACTTATCATGCTTGCCCTTATCTTCATTCTGTGCATCCCAATGAAGAACTATATCCCCCATGTTGAAATCATCTACTTTAGTCTTGAGGTCATAAATCTTATTTATTCTTTCCTAAAGTTTAGAAGTATTCTGAAATACTTCCTCCCTGGTTTGCTACAAATGGATCATTTGATTTATTCTTTGTTGTACATCATTTGATTCGCTACCAACTCCCTGCAAAATCTTCATGACCCAGACACCAATAGAAGAAGGAAAGATAGTATCAATCCCATACACAAACTGAAAAGGCAGCATACATATGGATTTCTTATTACTTACTATGTTTGCCCATAAAGCATTGATAAGCTTTTTATGCCAGTTCTTCTTGTTGACCTCCAACATCTTCTTGATTATATTGACCAATGATTTATTGGAAGATTTAGCTAGTCCATTACCTTATGGGTAATAAGCAATTGAATGCCCCATTGTGATATGTTACTTTTCACAGAATCCCATCATCTTTTTTGACTTGAAGGCAGAAGCATTATCAATGATTATCTTCTGCGGACAACCAAATCTTGACAAGATATTAGATTCAATGAATTGAATGACTACCGAATCAGTAGCTTTCTTGGTTGGGATCACCTCAATCCATTTTTGTGAATTAATCTATGGTTGTTAGGATCCATTTTTGTTGGACTGGAGATGAAGGATGGATCTCCCCAACAAAATCAAGACCCCACTCTTGAAATGGTGCCAAGACTAAAATGGGTTGCAATGGAAATGGTAGCAGTTTCCTTTTCCCCTAAAAAATCTAACATTCATGACAGCTCATCATAGTTTTATATACGTCAGCAAAAAGAGTCGGCCAATAAAAACCAACCCTCAAAATTTTGTTTCTTGTGGTTTTCCAGAAGAGGTGACCACCATAATCTCCCTTGTGACAAGAAAATTCAACAACACACCACCCAGATCCTTCCAAAATAAGACATCATCAAGTTTGCAGTATTTTGAAGCTTTTAATTTCAATGTTCTACTCTTACATCTTGGAACTTCCAACGGAAGATGCAAATGCTGGAGTACATAGACAATGTCAAACTACCAAGGAGATGAAGTAAAAATTTGTGATACCTATACCGGCAAGTCTTCCACTTCTTCTTCAAAGAGGGAAGAAATTAGATTGATATCCAATGCGTGTAAGTTAGATTTGTCCATGAGATTTTCCAAACCTTGTTCCTTGATCAACTTTGTCAGTTTTATCTCCAGATCATATTATAGCATCGTTGTGATCCATTTTCCCCACCTACCTTATGGATATGTCTGCATGAGAACATATTTCACTACTACATTTGGAACATAAGCGAGAATTTGTGAGTGCAGAATGTATACCCAAAATTCATTTAGAGCTTTCACCAAGGCTAAAACTTGTTTTTCAATAATGTTATACTTTAGCGCTACATCTCTTATAGCTCGACTAAAAAAGGCTATGGGTTTTTCAGTTTTGGGTCCTTATTCTGCATTAGGACAGCAGCCAAAATGTGCCTGGAAGAAAATGATAATATGATGAAATCTAAAGTATAATCAGGGCTGATCAAGGTGGATGCACAAGATAATGAAAATTTAACTGCACCGAATTATTTATTTTCATCTTCTAACCATCTTACCTCACTATCTTTCTTCAGCATATTAATCATCTCTCTCAAGTGTTCAACAAGGTTGGGGATGAATCTCCTCAAAAGGTTGATTTTCCCATTAAAAGATTGAATCTCTCTTTTGTTTCTTGGGAAATATAACTGTTGGATTTATTCAAATCTTATAGGGTCAATGCAAATACCATCTTTTAAAATAACCTACCCCAGTAATTTGCCCTCCTCCATGGAAAATAAGCTCTTATTTGGATTCAGTAAAATATCATACTTCCTGCACCTCTGATAGAAATCCTTAGATGATGCAAATGTTCTTCATCATATTTGGAAAAAACTATAAGGTCATCCAAGTAAATAAACATAAATACATCTTTTCCATTGGCAAAAGCAACATCCATTACTCGTTGAAATGTAGCCCCTGCATTTTTCAACCCAAATGGCATCTTGGCATACATAAAAGTACCCCATAGTGTCGTAAAGGTTGTTTTCAATTGATCATCTTCATGCACCAAATTTGGTTGTATCTAGAGTATCCATTAAGAAGTGACATCCTTTAAGCCCCAACTACCCTCTACAAAATATGGACCATCTTTATAAGAGGATAATTGTCCTTCAATGACACTTTGTTCAAATTCTTGAAATCAATACAAAGACGTATCTCCCCCATATCTTTTCTACCATCACAATATTTGACATCCATTCAGAAAAATGAATAGGAACTATGATACTAGCTTTATAAATTCTATTTACCTCTTTCTCAATGGATGGCAACAGTTTGGGATTAATCCTCCTCAGATTCTGGCGGAATGGCTTTTGATCAGGTTGGAACGGTATAGTATGTTGGATGATGTTCTTATCATACACCTTTAGATTTGAATAGTCCCAAGCAAATACATCAGAAAATTCAGCCATTAAAGCAATTTATTTACCTTTCATCTCAGGGGATAGAGACTTTGACAACTTGACCATTTTGGGCTTGTCAGCTATGTCAATGTTTATATTTTCAACACTTTTTTATGTGGGGACCATTGTTGGCTTTTTTACAACATCATCGCAATAAAATAACTCTTCCGAAGGTACGAGACCTTGCGAAATGTTATTGTCTTTCAGTTGCAATACTTCAACCTCAGTGGCCTTAATTTCCTGATCATTCTCATCATACACATCATCAAAATGGGAATGCAAGAATTCATCCTCCATTTGCAGAAAATTATTAATTTTCTTATCATCCCAAAACACATACCAATATCACAGATTGTTAGGGACAGGTGGACGATGCTTGACATGAATTGAAAACTTCTTATTAGAGTGGATGGGGATCTTAAACATGCTTGTTGCAATGGCAAGGGAATCAGCCATAAAACTCTGACTTCTAGGGATCAAAGATAATGTATATTCTGAAAAAGAAAAAAATTAAGAAATATCAAGGATGGTATTTAGATAAGCTTGCATTCTTGGATGCTTGGCCTAGTACTCCCCTTTTACCTGTTAAATCACCAACTCAGAGTCGCCATAACCTGAAATCTTCTTTGCTCCCATCTTTTTGAGAATCTTAAGGCTAGAAACCAATGCTTCATACTTTGCCTCATTATTTGAGAAATCAAAAGCCAACTTATATAAGCTTAATCTTACATTGTGAGGAACCTTACCTGACTGATGCAAGGGACCATGAATCCACATGCCAATCCCAACTCCTTCCTTTCCCAATGCTCCATCAAACTACAAGGTCCAAAGACCATCTTCTTCACCATGAAACTGAAATTTAGAGGGTTGATTTATTTTACTTGTTGGAGGATGACTTGTTGTCTTGACAATTTTTGTTTCTTGCACTAATTCAATAGTATTTTCAAGTGAACTTTCCAGCTGCAAACAATCTACATCATGTTTCTCTTTTTCTGTAATCAAATCATTATGTACACTACTTATAACTTCTAAAACTTCTGAAATTTCAACAGTCTAATTGTCATCATCTATTGAACTCATATCATTATACAAAATAAAAGGCTCTAAGTTGGTATGTTCAGCATGGATAGGGTGATTATTAGGTCTCTCTTTGCTACTAATCATGAACTCCATATTTTTCTCTTGATATTTTTCTAAGCTGCCCAAACACTGGTTTAGTAGCATAAGAGAAATGAAGTTGTATGGTTCCTTTCCAATTTTCTCCCCAAGACCGAGAGAGAAGCATGCCAAACCGTGGAGTAATATTAGCAACAACCACATCCATCAACACATTCTTGGCTGAAATCTGGTCCAGAGACACTACCAAGTCTTTGATAAGACCAAGACACTTCACTCTTGCTGAATCAAAAGAATAAAAATCATGATATGGTCAAGTGATATCTAATCCTAGTTTGTCCATAATGGCTTTAGGCATAAGTTTGTGTGAGGCCCCGGAATATAACATGGCATTATCAAGGATAAAATCATGGAGTTTCAGATTAAGGTAGAATGGTGGGACTTCACTATCTTCTGGAATACCCTCCAAGGTTGGACCAAACAAAATTGCAGGCTCATCATCGACAACATTAACCATATCTAACATGTGATCTACCTTTAACATCTTGGCAATTTGAGACTTATATTTATCATTTTTTACTAGTTCAGTTTGAGGGATAGAAACTTTCAACTTAGAAATTTCATTCTCTAATCTAAATAAGTTATATTTTTTTTCCACCTCTTTTGAAGTGGTATCCTTCTTTTCGGGATGTTCTTTGGTATAAGACTCCTTTCTCTGACCTTCACTTTGAGTCTCCTTATCCTTCCTTGCATTGCTGGTAGAGGCTTCATTGGTCTTGTCCCCACTTAGAATAACAATCTCATTTTCTTTTTTTTGGTCGGTAAGGGTTGTTTCTTTGTCTTGGGCATCTCTTTGAGCACTTTGCCTCTTCTGATTCAATGTAATAGGCACATTTTTGTTCCTCAAATTGTACTACTTTTGAAAATAGCTGAGAGAATTCTGATAAACCCTTTGGTATTGTTATAGACATTTTTGGGCACTGCAACCCCAATCATAAATGTCCATAAACTGAGGGCTCCTAAGTCCCTAAAAGTGTTGCTTCACTGCCTAAAGGAACAAGGTTAGCTGATTGCATCATCTCCCAGAAGTTCTCCACCAAAAACGGCTCAGAAATGGTCAAAACTGGACCATACTGAATACCCAGTGCAGAGGGTGCGATGCATATCACCTTCCCAGTGTAAAGGGTGCGATGCATACTGAATGGCCCCTCTGTAGGGTGCGATGGTCAAGAATGGACAAATGATAGGGACAATTTGCGAGGTGGAAGATCATGGAATCTTCCAGAAGCTTCCCCTCTAACACTTTCCTCTCTGTTTTCGACCAAGGATGAGTAAGAGATCATCATTCTCCAAGTGGAATCAAGAACTATCATAGAGAAGACACTAATCAAGACCCCAGAAGTTGACTCACCCCCCTACAATCATCTATATATGGATCCTCATCACAGAGATCCAGAGGCTGGAATCTTGTATCTTGTAGAGAAGTGTTGTTGGTTTTCTGGTGTAACTTCATAGTGTTGGGTGATCTAAGCTTTACTTGAGGTGAAGAAGAGCTTTCTTGCTGGAGGATGATGCTGGGTCAGAACATATGGTTGTAATCCTCTTGCTACTTTTGATCTTAATAAAGCTATTCAAGTTTTCCTCCATATTC
>APFE031287850.1:52616-69386 GCA_000404065.3 Pinus taeda | reverse complement strand
CCCTGGAACCAAGGTGATGCTATGATCATGTTCCCCTCGCGATGGTGGAAGCCCATGAGGCTTGTCAAAGACCGACAAATGGTTGTTTAAAATCTGTTGCATCTCAGGATGAAGTGGCGGCTACTTGGTTTCGACTCCCTGGATGGCATTAAATTGAGTTACCACTCCATGATTGCCCTTTTTTAACAAATTTTCCATCCTATGCGAGCTTATGATATAGGGGGCTCCCGCCTGGAGTCCTCGGAGGGTATGTGTGTGGTCGTTCTGCTTAAAACTCATATACAACTCCTGGAAATCCATTGTGATTGGCCCAAGAGTGCGAGCCAGTCAGCTCCTAGGACAATGTCACAACCCCCCATGTTTATGGCAAACATTGGTGGTTTCAACTGATAATCCCCATTTGAAGTTTGACATTTTCACAACGGCCTCAATTCATTGTGCCCCATCTACAAATTTGAACTTGGAAGTAGAAACTGCTCGACAAAGCAGTGCACTGTTTCTGCGACCTTTTGATGGATGAAATTATGTGTACTTCCACTATCAATCAAAACTACTACTGGGCGATGTTTAATAAACCCTTTGATTTTGAGCGTTTGAGGGGAAGAAATCCCTGCCAGGGCATGCAACGAAATAACTGGTTCGTCAGAGACATCGTCCTGTTGGTTATCGTCCTCTAGCGGCTCATGTTCCCCAAGTGTAGGATCTTCCTCTATGGAATTGTAGTCAGTGGAATCTATTTGAAAGAATTTGGGCTCCTTACATTTATGACCTGGGGAGTATTTGTCATCACAGTAGTAACATAGTCCTTTCTTCCTTCTTTCGGCCATTTCCGCAGGGGACACCTTTTGGACCTTAAGTGTTTGAGTCGCGTGCTGCGCCTGTGGGAGGCGACCTTTAGTGGTGAAATTTGGGCGACTGTATTGGGCTGCTAATGCACGTTCCACCTTACGAGCTACCTTGCAAGCCTCCATCCACGTGGGAGGGTGGTGAAGTAGCGCTTGAGCTCTGATGGCTTCTTTAAGAACGCTGATAAAACATTCCGTGTAGAACTCATCTGTGAGACCCTTAGTGCGGAAAGCTAAGCTTCAAAAGCATAATATATTCCTCTACTGTACCAGTCTGTCTGAGCTTAGTGAGAAGACCCAAATAAGAGTCTTCTTGTTCAAAGCGATCTTTAAGAGCTTTCGTAAATTGGGCCCAAGTCCTAAAATATCCATTGGAGCACTGATGCCATTCCCACCATTACCACCGTTCATTTTCGAAGTACATGCTCCCCAACACAAGCTTAGTCGCATCATCTAGGATCTGATTCAATTTGACATACTGGTCCATTTGTGCTAGCCATGCTGCTAGGTGAGAACCATCAAATTTATGCATATCCAACTTAGGAAGTCGCTGATTGGGTGGGGGATGGGTGTGCCAGACGTGAGGAGAGAGGCTAGACTCACCGTAAATGCCTTCATAGCCATTATACCCCTCCTCGTGGGCTTTCTCCTTGCCGTTTGACCTCAAATCCTCCTTGCCTTCTCCTTGCAATTTCTGTAGCTGGAGACTCATTCCTGTAAGTAGTTGGGTCATGTTATCCAGATCTATTTTGTCCAGCTAAGTGTGGATTTTGTTCACCGTTTCCTCCAGTTTGTCCATCCTTTCATTGGCCATCACTTGAGCTCTAGTTGCTACCATACACCGTTGTGATGAAAAACAAATTGGGACCGCCAAAAAAAAATTTACCCAATTAATTGAATGGTACCACCATGGTCAGCTCGACGTCCTAATTTTAATGGGCTATATCACCAATAAGCGTCCCGGAACATCAGAAAACTCCTAACAGAGTTTTACTCCTTCTTGATCAATATTGCAGTCACCAAATCCTCAAAATGTCAATGCGGCCAAAAGTCCTGCGACAATTATACCCTGGTATAGGAACCCTGCACAATGCTTCTGATCTGCTAGATCTGAGAGAACTGGCTGGTTGGGACCGATGTCTGCTGCTGCTGCACTCCTTTGCTCAAGCAGATCTGGAAGAGATGATGAGTAAAAAAGGAACTAGGGTCTTGGGGAGTGTCAGGTGCTACAGATCGCAATATACATAAGGGTCTAGCAGTAATACTTGGCCCAATGTTTCAGGGCTCTAACTAAGGAGGGTCGACCGTACCCTTACCCGTACCACCCGACTACCCTATCGTACGGGCGAGTAATCTCTCCGAGTGTTGTTCTCGGTGTACTGTAGCCGCAAGATGGTCGCTGGTTTATCTATGGCGAGGTTTCAGGGAGCCTATGGGGCTTCCGATATACCCATAGGGTACGTGGAAGACAGTCCGTGCGCGGTTCTGTCTAATGCGCTACTACTCGAAGGGGTACCCACAGGGGTTACAAGGGAGTCCAACAGGCATGACCACCTCTTGTATTTCCTGCGTGCATGCCTCCCCAAATCCGCAGATTTATGCGCTCAACGACAGATCCCGTGGTTTAAAGACGCCGGAACACGTCTCGAGCCAAAAAAAAAAATGCTACTAATTGGAGATCCCACCGGCCCTGGAAAGAGATCTGATACCACTTGTTATGCTTCTTAAACTGCAAATGATACCCAAATACAGAATATGCGAAGAAAAGAGACCGATAACACCGAATATGCGAAGAAAAGATATCCAGAACACAGAATAGCGAAGACTTTATTATTCAGAGAGTAATGTTCACTTGCCTCTTCGAGGGGGCAACCTCCAATAGAGCAGAGCTCAATTACAAAAATAAGACACGATGCCCTCGCAGGGAGTTACTATCCTTTATATATGACTCCTACAAGTGATACCACGGGTCAATACCGCTTATTACTAATACCGTCGGCCCATTTGCAACTAACTGTGGTTCCTTTATTAATTGCGGATTAACCACTTACAATTATTAATATGGGCTTTATTGACTCTTAACTATGACGTGGTCCCAATACATAGATAAGGGGGTTAGGGTGGGACCCTAACAAAGGATTTATCTTAGCAACAAAATGACAACTCCACTGAGGAGCTTATGATCCTTTCCATTCAATCCTTCACCTTGTTTTTGTGATGAGTTTGACCAACCGTCCGTTCTCGAACTTCATTGCTTGTCTGTAGCCAGTCTCACTTTTTGGTAATTGCTTAAAGGTTCTTGATTTGTGTTGCTCTTGAAGATTTTTTGTTTTTTTCTTTATCTTTCTCGACCATCACAGTTTTTTCCTTGACAGTCGCGATGACCTCGTGAACATGTTGATTACAATAGTGATGATCACTACTTTTGTTTTAACAGATGCGATGGTATCAGAGGTTAAAGAAAATTAGGGTTTGTCTTCTTGTTTTGAGTATTTTGTCTTTTGTCAGTGGCTTATGTGTGATTTTAGTGTCTTTTTCTTGCTCGACATGTTTGTATAATTAAAATTGCCTCTTGAATTGGTTTAAGTGTGTTTGGAGCTTGATTTGCCTTCTAGGGTTTCTAGGACTTCTAAGTCATCCTTCATTCACTGATTGGTCTTCTCTTCAGAGTCAATTACCCTTGTTCAAAGAGTCTTTTTGTGTTTGGGCTTATTTTGCAAATCACTTTTATTTCTTGGGTATTAAGTTGTTTTCACCAGTGTCGAATTGAGTAGATGCTTTGAAAGTCACTTTAGTTCCGTTTGGCAAGTAATAGATTACAAAATTGTTTGTTTCGATTGAATTGAAAGGAAGTATTTGCTTTGAATTTTGTGTTTTGAAAGGTGAAAGTGAAAGTATTTGTCTTCTAAGTAGTTTTCAAAGCATTTGTTACATTCAAAATCATTAATGTGAAAGAGATTTTCATGGTTATTGAGTTGTTTGCATTCTCTTTTGCTTTTTTGCACTAGATTACATTGATTGCATTAAAGTGAAAAGGAAGTCATCATTGTATCTTAAGGTAGATTGCTCTAAGATTTTATTTTGGCATTGCATTTGCTTATGAAATGAAAGATTAGATTTCATGTTTTGAATTTAGCATTGGAAAATTGTCATTGATGCATTATTGCTTGTTTGATGCATGATTTGCTTGTTTCTCTTCCCTAAATAGGTAGCCTTCATCGAATGAAAGGATTTCAATTTCATCATTTAGCTACATTTTAGGAACAGGTGACATTGTTAAGGCCTTGAAATCGAAACATACTTTCAAGATTAACTTTAAAATCTATCAATTAATGTAAGGAGCATTTGAAACATTAACGCTCATACTTAGTGGTCTAGGCTGTAGATGTGTTTCGGCGTCTATAAAACTCAGCAGCTGTCATTCGCTCTTGCATTAGACAGCGCTAGCATAGACTTGTGCTCCCTGTACCGTCGAGTATATAAAGGGAGACCCTCATGGGTTGAAAACATTTATCCATAGGAAGCTGAGTCTGCTGCCATGTAAACGTGATACACCAAAAACAACATTCAGGGAGATTTCCTACACGCACGTCAAGTCCTTAGTAAATTTATTTTCTAAGGTGTATTTTGCATTTCCCGATGACTTGATACTCCTTTTTTCCTATAGTTATCTGAATAGTCATTTTGATCTTTTCTGACTCCTTAAATTTGAAGAGATCATCAAGCACTTGTCCTTTCAAGTTCACTAAACCAACGAAATCGACTAGAGTCACCTTTTCATCCTTTTCTCAACTCTTAAAACATGAAAAGGCAAAGTTGTTTCAAATTATAAAATTAATTGACTGATACCAATGGCAACATTTCCTGAGTTTACCAGTCAAGGAAACCCCTCTAACGGGAATCCTATTCCTTTTCCTTCTTTTGGAAATATTGGTGCTCCCTATATGGCAACGTTGTCCCTTCTTGGATTGACCATTGCTATGCTAGTTTGGTTATTTTCGACCTCAGTGGTTCTACGTGTCCAAAATGCTTTTCAACCAAGTTCTCCTCCACATGAACAACATCAACCTCATGTTGACTCTAAAGTTGACCCCTTGCCTTCTTCGCCTATTTCTTCACCTCGTTCTTCCTCTTTGCCTGGTGAAAGTCTGGATTCTAGTAATCAGGAAGCTAAGAAGAAGAAGAAGAAGAAGAGGACGAAGAAGAAGAAGAAAAATAAGCAAAGGGGCAACCAAACAACTATTGTTACCGATGCATCTAATGAAGAAAACATTTCCAACGAGCCTCGGAAAGTAAGGTTACCTTTCATGTTGTGTAAGGGTGACCACCTTCTTTGGAATTGTCTTGGTTTTGCCAAGGTCTTAGAAGTGTGGTCCGCATGTTCACATCGACCTTTGTCATCAGCCTCTGGCGATCATGCTGGCGATAAACCTTCAACTAGTAACGATAAAGATTATGGGAAAAAAGGAAAAGTCAAATTTCCATATAAGTTGTGTGAAGGTAATCATCCCATTCACCTTTGTCCTCTTATGGATGAAGCTTCCCAAGAGTTGGAAAAACTTACTGCTTCTCAACCTCATCCTTTGACCGGGTATCAAAATCTTTCCCTTAATCCTTCGCTAGTTGATCTAGTGATTGATGAAAAGTCATCTTTGGTCAGACCCACTCTCTTTGAAAGTGAGTCTCATGAGTCTGTTCTCGACCAACCATTAGTTGAGAAAATGGTATACTTGACCCCACCTTCAGTTAATCGTACCTTTCAGGTAGAGAGTGAACCCCATACTGCTCATGTTCTTCTGGTTTCTTTAGTTTCCAATGAACTGGAGGGAAATTCTCTCATTCCTGAGGTACATGAGAGTAGTTCTCCTATTCCCATAGAGTAAGAGGGAATTTCTCACATTCCCATGAGACCCCCTCCGAGTAGTTTAGTCACTACTTTTGATTGGAGTCGTCCGGCAGGATATCGCCTTCTGTCTTATGTGCCTTTCCAAATTACAAGATAGGCTTACCATATGGTCGTACCTAGCACAATCATAGACAAGGGCACATTTGTTAGCATGCTATCCTCAACTACTTGGCAAAACTTTAGGTTCTCCTCAGCTTGTCCCCGTCACTTAGAATATGTTAGCTTTTAACAGAGGAACCAATCAACCGTTAGGGATCCTTCCTAAGTTACCTATTACTTTGGGAGGAAATATTGTCTATATAGATGTGATGGTTGTCCAAGGCCCTTTGGATTTTAATCTACTCCTTGATTGTGACTATGTCTATGTAATGGGAGCTCTTGTCTCTTCCCTCTTTTGAGTGATGTGTTTCTCTCATGAAGGAAGCATTGTGATCATTGATCAACGTACATTCATTGGTCTTGAATCAGCTCCCACTCAACCATCATACCTAAAAGGTTCTTAGGTGCAAGTGGTATCACCCTCACCACAGGTTAATTACATGACCACCTGTTCCATGCCCACATCTATTGATGATCGAGTAGGTGATGTAGTTCACCATGTACTGGGGGCATTAGAACCTGATTTTTCATTTGGATCCCTAGACATGTATCCCTTCAAGAGTGTTGTTCTCCCATCTGATGAGAACCTCTTAGAAGCCATGGCCTCTTTTGGGTTGTGATAAAAAGGATATGGAGCAGAGTTCCTTGTCTTGTGTCAAGCTCCTTAAAAAATGAAACAAGGGATATGGAGCAGAGTTCCTTGTCTTGTGTCAAGCTCCTTTAAAAAGGAAACAAGGGATATGGAGCAGAGTTCCTTGTCTTGTGTCAAGCTCCTTAAAAAAAGGAAATAAGGGATAGGACAAATTTCCTTGTCTTGTGTCAAGCTCCTTAAAAAATGAAACAAGGGATATGGAGCAGAGTTCTTTTTCCCATGTCAAGCTCGTTAAAAAATGAAACAAGGACAATGTAGCAGATTTCTTTGTCTCATGTCAAGCTCGTTAAAAAATGAAACAAGGACAATGGAGCAAAGTCCATTGTCTTGTGTCAAGCTCATAAAAAAAAGAAACAAGGGATATGGAGTAGAGTTCCTTGTCTTGTGTCAAGCTTCTTAAAAAATGAAACAAGGGATATGGAGCAGAGTTCCTTGTCTTGTGTCAAGCTCCTTTAAAAATGAAACAAGGGATATGAAGCAGAGTTCCTTGTCTTGTGTCAAGCTCGCTAAAAAATGAAACAAAGGATTATGAGGGTAGTTCTTTTACTATGTCAACCTCGTTAAAAAATAAAACAAATCCCCTTCCAATTAGAGTCTTTGATTATATCTCGTAAAATCCCAGTTGAGTCTTTCACTTGATCTCATACGTGAACCTTCATTCCATACACTTAGGTGAATGTAATGAATCTTGGGGTGCATGTACCTCGAATTGAGTCATTATGTTGGAGGCATGCAAACTTATCTCAAGCATAGTTTATCTTTGTTTCAATCTTGTGTAAAAATGAAACCAAAGCCAAGCATAGTTTTTTTCCATGTTTCAAGCTTGTGAAAAAATGAGACCATCTTCAGGTATACTCAAGCATAGTTTCCCATGTTTCAAGCTTGTATAAAAATGAAACCATTATCGCTTTACATCTCGTGATTGCTGTTTTTATCAACCAATTTTTGTATATGAGCCTTGGTTCTTTCATTCCATTCTCACCATATCTTTGGTCGATCATATGCTTTCACTTGGTTGTTTTACCTGTGCATGAGGAACAGCTGTGATGAGTGGTCTTATTAGCCAACCTCTTGACCATTACGTGTTTTGAGAAATTCCATCATGGTCGGAACCAGTTGCTATATTTTTATACCACTCGTTCATCTAGGAGGAGTCCACTTTCGGCTCTTTTTTAACTCTTGAAAAATGAAAAGATTGTCGAGTACTTGTCGTTTAGAACTCGTAAAATTAAATGAATTGTTGTCGTATCAGTATACGTTTACCCCTTTTTCAGGCTAAGATAGACTATTGTACGAAACATGAACACCTTGGTCGACATGGTCAAGAGTTTCTCTCGAATATTGTTTTCTACCTTTTCAAGTTCGAGAGACAAATTACAAAAAGGGGCCTGATGGAGTTTTATTTTTTTATATCTTTTTCAAACTCTCTAAATATGAAAAAGACACCGAGTTAATCTTTTGTTGGAGTCATCAAAATTAAACGACGAAAGACTTGTCACCATGACGAGCTCGAGTTTCTCCTTCCTAGGACTTGTAAAACTTACTAGGAGGGATTCATCTGAAGTGTGAATTTATATGACAAGCATATGGTATCCTCTTCAAGCTTGTGTACAAATAAAGAGGTACTCACTAGAAATAGTGCAGGAAAAAGTGAAGATGAAACATCCATTGTATAGGCAACATTTCACTCTTGAACATGACACTTTTCTGCTCTTGTGTCAGGTTTGGTATATCCTCACTCAGTCACTTGTCCTCTTGGGTTTGGGTGATCCATTTTTGCCTCTCATTTGACTATTTCATTTTGTCATCATGACCATTAGTCCTATGTTGATTCAAATGCTGCCACACTCCGGAGTTGTGTCGCCACTGTTCAAGAGAAGTCCAATTTGCAGTTATTTACCTATACACCATTTGACTCATTGTTACAGTCTTGAAAATTATTCCACTTTATTCCTTGTTTCGTGTCAATAATGGGGGATTCATAATTTCCCTCCTTCAAAGGGTCGCTTCCTGCTGAAGTCAACTCATTATCCAGGAAGATGACTTAGAAACTCCCTTTCAGTACCTTAGAGCTTGCATGCTTTAATGTCAAGTTCTTCACATCTGATGACAGGTCTTCATCATTGGCTTTCGATCAGGTGATTCTATGAGTGTTCGACTTCATCTTCATTATCACATTCATGGATTGTACTGTTGTAACTTGAGATCCATTTTCATTATTGGTGGTTTCTCTCGTACTTGTTAACAGTCCGCATCATTGGCCGGTGATCAGGTGGTTTCTAGCATGTTCGACTTCAACACATTCATTCGCATGTTAGAATTCGTACTTTGATCAGGTCGGGATGGAGTGCGAGACCTTGAGTCTTGTCTAATATGACTCAAGTTGCATGGAGTTATAAGTTGTTCATGATTGTACACATGTTTCTACTATACAGATGGTTGTGACCATACTATGGGACTTTATATTTATGATGATCCTCGTTATCTGGATTGCTTCGCCCATACCATGGATCTTTTCATACAATCTTCACCATCCGGATGGCTGGACCATGTCGTAGACTCATGTTTTGATCTCATATATGTATATGTATATGTAGATGTGTCCTTGATTTGAAGGTCTCTTGACAATGTGTGTTCTCGTCCTTGAAAAAACTTGTAAAGCATCTCAGCCATCACTCCTCATTTTTCCTTCATGCTTTAGGGGGCATCTGTTACACAGTATTTTGTCACACCTCTTGCACTTCCATGTGACATACCCTGAAGTGCACAAAACATGACCATTATGCAGTGTACTCATTCATGTATACAACTCAGATCCCTCCTAAGACATTGATTGGAAAATGCCTTGAGCTTTCCTTGAAGAAATAGCTCTAGAACCCTAAATTAAGAATCATCACTCTTATAAGGCTTAAAATAGCGATGGTCGTGTGTTGCATTGTACTTGACCAGTGATGGCATCTCTCGGTTCCCTTGCATACCCACGATGATCCCAAAGAGATCATTTTCCCAAAGAGGATGAGAAGCTTCGTGATCTAGAAGCTTACAGAGCGACGAGTTGGAGGTTATTTGGCATAGATGAGGTTGAATCCTCCCAACTTTGCCTCTTGATCTTATCCCTATGAGATACCTGAGATGAGGGCCTAATCCTTTCATTGGAGAGGTCCTAACTCCCTTTCCCAGCCTATAAATTCATCCTCTCCCATTCCCAAATGGTTGGTCTATGTCTATTTGCACCCTTATGCTAATATTGTGCCTAGAGGCTATTCATTTGACTTGGAGAAGGAGTGCTTGGAGAGATTAGCTTGGACTTGGATATTCATTCAAGGAGAGCCTATCAACATCAAGGCTTGGTTGTATGCTTCCCTTTATTTTCTATTAATATACAACTGTTGTTTCATTTTCCCTAAATGTGTATGTTCATGTATCATTTAGCTTAACATTCCTTGATCAATTAAGTAGGTTACTTTTGAATATTTTATTTGTATTTGCATACCTTGTTGTGTCTTGATCTCTTTTGCAGGTGCATAAACATTGTGAACAGTAGGAACAAGCCCGTGAGGCAAGCTATTCGAGGTCTTCAAGAAAGGAGACTGAAATAACATCAGAACGAGGTAGGCCATCTTCTTCGTCTCTCATTTGAATTGTAATTTAGGAAAGTGTCTAGTAGATTGTCACTTCGGTTTCTAGACTCACTCATTGGGCTAGAGGGATCGTCTCTATCCACAGAGAGGATTTACTTTAAGAACAGGGAGTTAACCCAGTACTAACTTTAGTCATGGTTCTTGTGACACCCCTGGTATACTTTTCCCCCGATTCTTGTAATGTAATGATACTTTGAATTATAAATGAATATATTTTTATGTAATGGCCTGAAGAGTGGGACCAAATATCCATGTTATAATAAGGAAGAGGAAATATAAACCCTGGTGGGGTTATTTGGCACCTTTAATTAATATTATGGAGCAAATAATAAGAAAAAGAAGAGGAAGACTCCAAGAGGAACATGAAGAAACACCTTGAGGAAATAATAAAAAGTAAATTGCACAATAATCTTGGGGTTGGATTTTATTCTTGAAATAGCACATGAGAAGTGTTGGAGATACCTATAAAGTGGAGGGAATGAATTCCATGGGAAGCTAAATTATGGCTTGGAGGAGCTCAAGAAATTCTGAGGAAGATGGGAATGAGTGCTCTCCAAGAATTCGTTGAGAAATCACTTAGTGTGTTTGCTGAATATATGACAAACCACTTGAATTTATAAGTAATCCTCGTCCTCTTTGAGATGAGCATGGCCTCCTGCTAAAACTAAAGAAATTCCCTTTAGATCATGGATCTGGCTCAGGGGTGACCATTGCAAGGTATTTTGGTTTTAGTGAGTCTAAGGTTGGGTGGAAAATAGAAGTCCCACCTTCAATTTGGCCATTTGTTTTATTGTAAAAGAATGCATTTAGCTGAGAGTTGTGAAATTAAAGATTTCCCTTATGGAATTCAACGAGTAGCTCTGAGAAATTTTAAATGGTTGTAGGATGTTGGTACATGAGATTTATTGATTGAAATGCTTGAATGTTATGTAGTTCTTATTATAAGTTTTATCATGCATTTGTAAGTTAAATGACTAAAGTTTCTTCATAATGTATTGGGCCTAATTACTTATATATATAAACATCTATGCATGGAAAAGGCTTGTTAATAAGCACATGATGAATGTGCTAGAGGACAAGGTAAAAGCGTAGTCATTCCTATTCTACCCTGTAGGATGTGTGGCGTTGGGAGTCTACAAGATTTTAGAGGAATGGGTTTCAAGCCTCAGATGTCCACAATAAGGCACCTTGACCTAGCATGCAAGCAAAAGTGGTCCGAGCCATTGGTTTCCACAACGAATTTATGTCGTTGGATGACCATAGAGGTTTTACCCCAGAGGTTTCAAATGGGGGCATTGCTAGTAACTCCTTGGATTTAAATTTCAGGGTGACATGGCATCTGTGAGACCTTGCAGAATTAGGATATGTGCTAAGGAGGTTGGATGGGTTAGGCGGAACATGGTTTATATGTATATTTCTAATGTGCCAAGGGGGTGAAAGGCGTGACTTTAGCACTATATGGGTAGGCCTCGTTAGCCATCCTCGTCACCCCAAAGGTTTGAGACATGGTCATCCCAGAGATTTCAAACAAGGACTTCAAGTGAAAACATCTTGGGATGACGTGGCTTGTGGGTCATTTTGCTCATAAAATTGCACAATAAATTGAAAAAAACCCCAAGTTTATTTATCATATGGACGACACAAATTGCGTGGGGTTGGAGATGTAGTGGGACCGGGCCAAGAGGGCATCTGACGTCACCTTGGAGAATAGAGATCATGATGTCACCCCAGACTTTGGAGGCACAATTGATATAACTGATATTTTATCCCTGGGGTGATGTAGCAGTGGTGGAGCCTAGGTGCACATACATGAGGATGGGCGATGCAACATGTAGGTGGAGGGGTCCATAGTGGAGGTCGAACCTCGCACAATTAGTTCTAAATGTGCCCAACGAATTTCCCTGGCGACATGGTAGAGTTGGGTCTCCATGTAACCCTAGAGATTCTTCCTCAAAAATTTCAATGGGGACTGTGAAGGAAATCCTTAGGATTTAATTTCTAGGGTCAAGTGGCGCAGAGACGCTCATGTGCCTCATATCCATTATACGTGATATGTATATATTCGGGCCTCACGAACCATAGAAAGAGGACTATGAATATGTGACTATGACATGAATGGGTCAGTAGTTACATGTGGGAAATTACTTGGGTGCCCACATGGGGACCATGTAGGTTCCACGTGGTAGGCTGGAATGGCGTGGCGTTATCGAGTAGGCCAAGCTTTGAGGGATTATATCTTTTGATCCAGGAGTCAGATTGAGGAAAATATTATACTGTTGGAAAGGTCTCAACGATACAAATGCAATGATGTTTTCCATTTTAAGTTTTGATGAGTTCAAAAATATATAAAAAATTGGACCTCGTTTCCATAACTTTACCATTGATATTGGGTCAACATAGTAACTACCCTCTTTTTACCATACTGGTGACTATGGGTTTTGGGGGGCGAGTGTGTTAGAAAGTGGTATCAAATCTTCTAGGTTCAGCATTGGGACTGAATTGACTCTATTGTAGAAGAAGTGAAAATCAAATGTTCAACACTAGACCTTTGGGAATAAATTGGTGCCCTGGTTACATAATTAATAGAGCAATAGGTCCAATGCTTGGATCTTTGGAGACGAGAGGAGCTTTAGCTTTGAGTGTAGTAGTTGAATATGATTTCTATTTATAATATTTGATTGTGGAATTGCATGTTGACTACAATAATGCTTCTAACATGATACCTCATGGTATGCATTGGTAATGCATGTGTTTACTATCTTGTATCCTGAAAGTATGGGCAACTCATTGTTGTGACCTTAGTTAATTATCACATTCTTTAAATTTTTACAGAAGCACTTGCATGGTTATGTGCATGATTGAATGCAATATACCAACACTATTGGTTAAGTGGTGTAGTCTTACACACTTGGAATAAGTGTGTATGAGACTGCTTATGTGATATGAGGGATAGGGGAAATATTTGTGTTGCTTGTATTACATAGCCTACTTTGTTTCCGACATATATATATATATATGGCACGCTGGTAACAATATTGATACGAACACACATCACATACACACAAATATATACCAGCGTGCTCGTATCAATATTGTTACCAGCGTGCCATATATACATGTATCCATATATATATATATATATATATATATATATATATTATATATATATATATATATATATATATATATATATATATGATATGTGTGTAAAATTGTAGAGTAACGTACTTGGATTAGCATGGCAAGATGATGGTTGATATATTTGTTTATATTTCATTGAGGCATTAATAGTTGAAGTGTATGTGGTAGCACATAGGAAGACTCAATGGGAGAAACAGGGGAAAGATTACCAGCGGAACACGACATGAACCAAAGAGGAGAAGCTCCTATGAAAGAGCAGGAGCCTTCAAGGACTGGAGGGCTGAGCTTAGGGACTTGGAAGCTAAGTTAAAGATCTACAACACATAAATTAGGAAGCTTGCCAGGAAACGACAAGAACTAGCCGAGTGGAAATCTAAACTAAAAAAACAATTACAAGAATTGACATATCAAACTAAACCCTCAAAAGGGGAAATGATATTGGAAAAAAAAGGCCCTGCAAGTCTGGGAAGGAAAAGAAGTCCATCTCATGTTGGTCCCGTGGGGAGGAGCATTTAAGATGAGACTATCCCCACAAGTTGGAAAAGAAAGGCTCATTTGAATCACATGAATGTGAAGCTACAATGCAAAAGGCTTAGAAGGAAGTCTCAATTTGATTTTGTTGCATATGTATATACATATAGGTGGGGACATGTATATGCATGGTATGATGGTTGAAAGTGCCTTAAATGTTGGACTCAAGACATTGAGCCAATTTTTGGGACAATTTTATTTATATGCTATGCTTTTAAACTTTAATTATGTGATTGGCTATTAATTGATTGTTGTTGTGGATTTTAATTTCTTTTTGCAATGTTGCCCTTTGTTTTTCCTCTTGCAATGCATGTTGGTTTTTTTAAATGTATTTTGATTTACATCCTTTGGGGCCTTGGAATAAGTTAGCTGGGGTAGCAGAAAAGCCATGGATTGCAAGGAAGGGGGTAGTGCATGATTTGCATGGATAAGAATACATTGATAAAAAAAGTAATATGGAACACTATCGGGCAAATTGGCATGAACATGATAACACATACAAATGAACAAGTAAGTAGATTGAAATTTCCACATGACAACAAGGTGAAAGAAAAGGTAAAATGATGAATTCTGGAAAATAATTCCATCAACTAATGCATGCCTTGTCTATACTAAGGGAGCTACTAAACCCTGGATTTATTTGACATAAGTCAATATCCGTGATGACCATGATTAAATGAATAGTAAAATGACATGAAGGAATTAATCTTAACCTTGAGCTTAATTACACATATACTTATGTATTATATACATGGTTATGCTACTCTCTCTCTCTCTCTCTCTCTCTCTCTCTTCTGTATATATATATATATATATGTGCCATTATGTCTGACAGGGTTGTTAGGGGACATTCGAATGGAAAGATGATTGTTTAAATTCATTTAATGATATGGATGACATAAAAGGATTCATAGTTCAGTGAAGAATCTACTAGGAAAAAGGGACTTCTTACATATTTATGATTTCTAATATCACGAGAACATGACTCTTACATTGTTCTCATGCTAAGATTGCAAACATCGAAAAAACAAAAGAGGCACAATGACTTGGTTTTCATGAATAGAGATCACGTGGTCTCTGGATTCTTTCTGATATTGTGTAATGTTTTGAGTCATGTGTATATGTGCATGTGTTGTACATGTGTATATGTGTATACACTATATTATGCTATGTCTACATTGTATTGTACCATGTGTGTGTATGCGTTATGTAATAAGTTTGGGACAAGCAGGTATGGGAGTGTTTGTGAAGCGACAAAACTTATAGTTGTTTAGGCTTTTGATATAAAATACACAATATATTGTAAGTAATATTTATTAATAAGAATGTACAAGGATGGTGAATG
Source organism: Pinus taeda (assembly GCA_000404065.3). Classification (NCBI taxonomy): domain Eukaryota; kingdom Viridiplantae; phylum Streptophyta; class Pinopsida; order Pinales; family Pinaceae; genus Pinus; species Pinus taeda. Next base: position 54,226 of record APFE031287850.1, on the reverse strand, counting down.
TTACAATGAGGGTATTCTTATATACCTATGAAGGTGCCCTTTCATAAATGGCCATGTTTATTTAGACATGCCTTTCTATTTAACTAATGACTATTTAATAACTATTACAATGATTATTCATTATTTATATTTATTGTATTTTTTTGTATATATATTATATTCATAACATTGCCCCTTTCTTCAAGAGCTTTGTTTGGCAAAGCATTATTGTTGAAAATTTTCTTCACCTTGCATTTGTCATCTCGACATATGTTATTTGTCAGTGATACTCCCTTGGAATTAGGTTTTAGCCCATTTTTTAATTATTATTTATTGATAGGAATTAATTGTTTATATATATATTTAATTAATTATTATATATTAATATATATGTATTTAATTAACTGAAGTAACTTTATAAAAGCTTATTATAAGATAGCTTTATAATTTAATAAATTTAAACATAATAGATTTATAAGGTCATTGAATTATTAAATATGTTTTGATATGCCCCAACAGTGATGCAACACATTCATATGGTCACGATGAGCTGACGTTTGGTTTAACCAAGACAAGTTGGAAGATTATTACTCGGCTTGTAGGTTTGCGGGTTCATCATCCATGTACGACAGTGTATATACAAACCACTCGAATGACTACCACTAGAGTAGCTACCATATGCTTCAACAAATGATGTTCACCCTCCACGAGTCGTTCGGTGGTTGGGCCACATAGGAGATACATATCAACAATAATAAGGGTAGAAACCACATTCCTGGATTGCTTTCTCTGAATCGTATGGAAACCCACCTGTTGACTGCAGCAATTACTGTGTTGTGCTATGGAGGATCAACCAGATTAAATTTAAGCAAGTTAGTGTCTGGGTTATAGTTTTCGAAGCCATCTCCCAAAACGTAAAAATATTAACAATGAAGATGCATTGGATGGTTCTCTAACATGAAGATGTTTGTTGGTTGAAAAATGATTTTCACTGTGGAGTTGTATTCGAGCACCTTCACTTTTGTTGCGAGGTCAGGAACCCAAAAGTTTCGGGGTATATCATCCCTCGTGTAGTTGAATCTAACTATAGGTTTTGATGGAAAATCCCTCGTAAAGACACAGTTGATAGTGTAATAATGTGGTTGAACCAATGAGATCGTGGGCTCTACATATATATAAGGATATGTTGTTAATACTTGCACTCATCCTCGTTCTGATGGGGCCTCCATAGGATTTTCCAGTGCCACACGGAAGTAGCCCCAATCCAACCGTTGAGATGAGGCTTTCATCTATTGTGTGCAGAACATTCACTAGGTGCTCTTGGGATGCTAGGCTTCACAGTGCTCTACTAAATCTTGTGACAGTCACAGTGTCATTGTAGGCTAGGAAAAATTGAACGTGTAGAATTTTCACTTCTAATATACTCTAGAATGGCAGTTGTTGTGGTGTTATTGAAATCGGCTACCGCTTTATTTTGATACACTCTGGCAGCCATATAGTATCTGCCCACAAACTGGTTGGCCGTGAGAAGAACACTGTTATGAAACCAACTCAGGAAAAGATAGAAAAGATAGATCAACGCCTTAAAATTCAGCCTCTTCGAGGGGGAAACCTCCTTTACATTACATAAA